>JAQGBX010004878.1:0-14590 GCA_034698745.1 Megaphyllum sjaelandicum | reverse complement strand
AAAATGGTAAATTTTGTCAGGGAAAGTCAGGGAAAATCAGGGAAATCAGATGTCTAATTTCAGTAGCAACCCTGCATGAAATATTTCTTAAGTTTTCATTTCTAAAATAATTTGTTTACAATAAATGTATTTTCAACATATTTATTAAACCCACGTGATTGATTCAAACTTTTAAAATTTGTCTGTTTTAATTTATAATATTTTTTTAAAATTACGATTATAATAAAATAAAGCATAACAACAGTAAACTTAAAAATTATCATTTTATTTATTGATAAATACGAGACAAATAAAGAAACTTAGCAGTATATATTAGTATGGTATATACATGCGAATTGTAGCCCTGAATCAACTTAAAATTTAATTAAAAGATCTCTTTTTTCGTACTTACAAGAAACATTATGAACAAAAAAAATGTTTCAGTTTGATTTTTAAAATATCAATGACAACAATTTTTAATTGCTTTTTTATTTAATATTTTTAATATTTTTAAATATTTTAATCTCAACAATTGCGTATTTGATTGAATGGCACGTTCAATCTTAGTGGAAAATGAAAATTTGATTTGATGTTTATCAAACTTAATGACTGTAATGACGAGAAGACTGTGGATGATCCATGGCTAATGTTTTTTAACAGAAAATAAAGCCATTAACAATCCCCTGTATTTGCAATACTTACTTTAATATATTCCTAACATAGTAATAAAGTAATAGCAAAGTATTAATTTAATTAATAAAATTACAATGTATTTTACATTTTCATTAAAAAACTGGAAAATATCAAAATAATACAATGGTGTAATACAATCTGTCAGATTTGAGTTTTTTAACATTACTCTCCGAAAACATTCTTACTTTATTTAATTAAAATTAAATTTTGACAACTTTTTGTAATGGAAATAGCTAACATCACAGAGATCCCCAATAATTAATATTTTGAAGAATATGCAAGAATTTTTTGGAAAGTGACGAAAAACTCAAATCTGTGACACATTGGATTACACCATTGTATTATTTTTTTATATTTTTCATTATTTTTTTTTAATTTATAATTACATTGTATAGTCGTACCACTTGATTGAGGAGCCTAGTGTGTGAAAATCCTCTATGTGAAAAAAAACCTATTTCGTAGAATAATTACATCATAATTTCCAAAGTATTAGACTTCCATATGAATTTTCAATCGTTATTTGTTAGTAATAATTATTAAGGCCATCAATGCTAATAAATGTGATTGTTAAAGGCTCTATTTTCCGTTAAACAATACAATTAGAACATTTTTTGCTTATTCAATTAGATAGTTACAGTTAAATACAGAAGCATCGCGATAGATGCAGTATCATATGAATATGACAACAATGATTACATATTGTATATTGAAAAATCTCTTCCACATAGGGTATGATACATGTGTACTAATTTATTAATATCGCAAGGGTCGACGTCCCAATTAAAGTCAAATATTTGTCGCATAGTTACGCATTTACCAGGATCATTTGGTTGTTGCCAAGGTTGATAATTTTCGAGTGGGCATCCATCAGTCCAAAGGAAGTTGCGATTGTCTTCAGTCTCTTTTTGAAGTCCAATAAAATAGACGGAATTCGAATAGTGGTTATCGCGGTCAAATTGCCGCAAAATTCCTTTGATGAAATCGTGAGTTTCTTTGTCTGGTATTTTAACCAATGACATATTTCTCATTTCGCAGTAACTTTTGCTTGCATCGTAATCTCTGCTTATTTTGTCTGCTGCTCCCAAGCAAATGACCAAACTGTCATTTTGATAGCATTTCTCTTTTCCAGATTGTAGCTCTGCAAAAAAGCCATTAAATTAAAAACATGTTATTTAAACGTTTTTTTTACATAAACTACTGTTTCCGACTTAAAGGGTACGTATTTATTCCCTTGAAAGTTCTAATAAACGTCCCAGGGTCCCCACTAGACCTGGAAATCCAAGAATAGTCCAGAAGATTTAAAATTTGCTTAACGAATAAATTATTTTGTAAAACGTTATTGAAATTGAACGTATTATTAATGTTGTCAGAATCAAAAAGTAATGCTTCAAAGTGGTTAGATAGGGTTTCATTTTCAGACGTTTTAAAACATGTCAGTTGGCTTTAACTTGGTAATGTTTTGAACAATTTCAAAGGACTGATATGCCAAACATGCAAGTTTCCGATGACAAACTTGCAAAACTTCGACAATTTCTGAAGTTAAACTTGCGAAATTTTTCTCGTTTTCTGAACAAAAATTTACAAAATTTTCAATTGTTTCAAGCATATATTCGAA
The DNA here is from genome assembly GCA_034698745.1 of Megaphyllum sjaelandicum. Classification (NCBI taxonomy): domain Eukaryota; kingdom Metazoa; phylum Arthropoda; class Diplopoda; order Julida; family Julidae; genus Megaphyllum; species Megaphyllum sjaelandicum. The sequence continues at coordinate 12,303 of JAQGBX010004878.1, read as the reverse complement.
AAATTTTGAACAGTTGCCGAAGAGAAATTTTCCAAATCTTCGGAGGACAAATTAGCACTATATCGTTATTTTCAAAGTTTAAATGTTCAAAATTTACAGCCTTTTCCGAATAAAAATTTTCAAAATTTTAAAGATTTTCTAAGTGCAACTATGTTGCCTATAGGCCTACACTATTTTTAAAATCGTGGATATCATTGGCACGTGTTAAGTTTGTTGTTGGTCAGATAAGCTTGTTTATAAACCTTGAAAAATCAGGAAAGTTAAATTTTACGTAAAGTTTCTGGGGCGCATGGTGTATTTTTTTCCATTTTTTTTCAGAATTTTTTTTTTACATTTCTTTACATTGTTTTTGTTTATAAGTTACCCAACATAATTTACAATGTTTTCAATTGTAAAGATGTGATTCCTTTAATTTTCTAATTGTTTACCTGCAGTGGTTCAATTTTAGAAATTCCTTTAAGATGTTATTTTTGTACGTTTACATTTACATTACATTTAAGTTCCTTTAAGTAAATTAACTATTTAAAATAAAATATGTGAAAACTATGTCTACAAAAAGAATTCTACATTTGAAACAGGTATTTCAATGTCAGTGAATTGCTTATTTATTAAAAAAGTAATAAAAATAAGCGAAATTATAATCAAGTTTAATATAAAAATAAAAAGTTCTTAAACACATTTTTTTTTTCAAGAATAGATATTCGACACTAAAATGTTTTAAAAAGTGTACAGTATACACTTAATATAGTAATTCAAACAAACAAAATTAAAAACTTACCTGAACAATCCTTTCCTTTCATGGGAAATTGGCATTCGCAAGTATAATCGCTGAACCCAGATATGTGACATGTACCTCTATTTTTGCAGGGATTGGGAATACAAGGATTTTCTGGTTGTTGTGTAAAATAAAATATGTTAAATGTGAGTAACTAACGTAGGATCGTTACAAATATGTAACTTGCACGCTTTTTAAGCGAGATAAATAATAATTTTATAAATGTACACAATTTAATGCTTGAAAAAAATTATAAGAAATTAATTTCAATATTATCAGCATTATTATTATTATTATAACCGGAGTGTTAGTAATAATTTGAAGCAATAAAAATATGGAATTCATGAAGATTTAAGGGAGTGCAACACAATGTTGGTGTATGAAATGTGAGAAATAACCGTTGCAACGTTTTACCATTAATCCAAGCTTGTTCTTGACAGACATAATTTAGCTTTTCTCCTGTTACTACAACGTGACAAATATCGTTTGGGCAGGGATTTGGCTGGCATGGGTTCTTGTACTCTGTGACATAAAATGTAAGTATGTCAATGCTTTAGTTTTTACATTGTACATCATTAATGACATTATTTACCGTAAATACAATGTAAATATAAGAAATTTGACACTGACCTTTGCAAGTTTTATCTTTTAATGAAGTTAGATGTTGCGCTTCAAATATTCTTATATCGGTCCCAAATACTGTAAGTAAAAATACCATTATTTTTAACATGGATTCGGAACAAAAGGTTTTTGAAATGTTTCAAAACTTTTGGTATGTTATGCTTCATATACATAATTAGTGACAGTTACACTTTAGTAGTGCAATATCAGTGTGCAAAATATGACACTGACCCGTGCAGTTTTGGCCTTCCATCGAAGTTTGACATTGGCACGAATATGGTCCCTCAACTTCGCAAATGCCATTATTTTGACATGGATTTGGATCGCATGGGCTCTTGTATTCTATTCCAAAATGGTATATACAAATTTTTACGCTTTGTATATCATTCAACGCAATATCAGTTTAAAAATAGTAAAACAGACCTGTGCAGTTTATGCCTGCCATCGGATGTTGACATTGACAGTAATAATCTTGAGTCTTTCTAGTTTCGGCTCTGCTGCAAATACCGTTATTTTGGCAAGGATTTGGATGGCATGGGTCCGGTAAATCTGTTAAGCAATCTTTTCTGGTTAACGAAATGAGACCTTTGATTTCTCTGCTTTAATTTCTTACACATTAACTTTAATTTAATTATTAAGTTTTAAAAAAAGGCATGTAGTTTCATTGCGTGGATGGGCTAAGGTGGTGTCAAATACATTAATTTTAAGTTAAAAGAGTTGTAGCTCCAGAAATATTAAATTGGCACTTCTTATAGTTTTTAATATTAAAAAAACAATTAAATTAAAAAGATTTAAATTTATGTTTAAAAAGCCCAGGATTTTAATTAAACAACTTAGTATCACTTTCGTTGGTTCAAACGATGTTCATGCAAACGATGTCGGTCGAGAAAAATCGAAATAGTTAATCCTCGTAAGAATCATCATCAACATCGATTTAAACTACGATTAAAATTGTATAATATTAAATCACATTTCAGTTATTAATCAAGTATTTTTTATCAGAATAGTTTGTCAACCAAATCTGTTGTTGTCTTTTTTAATTGAAAAACTACTTTCGAGCCTTACAGACACCATTCGTTAAAATTCTGATAGTTGACGTCATTCGTTGAAATTCTGACAAATAATATTTTGTTTGAACCAATACTGTATGAATGGAAATCTACTGTATTTTTTATGCTATACTTCTTACATCACTTCATCAACATAATACACTTTAATACTACCCCTTACTCTTAAAATCTTAGTTAAAATAGATCACTTACCAGAGGGCAACTTGTTTGAAAATATCAGTTGAATGATTGACGGGTTAATGTAATGGTAGTCTACATTAATGAAATTATTTCCATTGGCTGATACATTGTTGAACAAGGCTGGTATTTGCTGGATCTTAGTGGTCAATTGTCCACCTGCTTGAATTATGTTAATGGTCGTTTGATTTGCTTGGTTTTCGTCGATCAAATCGCTTAGTTGATCTGAAATCAGGTTTCATTAAAAATTAAAAGTTGCTCCTAAGATGTACAAAAAATATTCCTGTCTGCATTTATTTTTAAACTTAAGATATAGTGCTCAGCCTTTTGAAAACGTTGTTTTTAATTTCAAATGTATTTTAAAAATAAAATATATAAATGCTGTTTGTTCTACGGTGTTTTAGTACTTTTATATTGATAAATTTTCTTTTATATAAAGTTGCATTTCTAATTCAGGGTTCCTCAAGACCTGCAAATGTCAGGAAAAAAACTTATTTTGAAAACGTCAAGGGAATTTAACGTACTGTATTAATGTTGTCAAAATCGAAAATTAATGCGTCTACATGTGTTTATCTCAAGACTCATTTGCAAATTTAAAAAAAAACCTAATATACGTAACATATTTGCAATTACATGCATCCATGAACAAATTTGCAACATCTGAAAATTTTACCGGGGATTTGCCAAATTTTCCAGTTTCTGAGCAGACTTGTTAACTGTGTATACAAGTTACAAGTTTCAAGTTTAAATTTGTAACATTTTCCACAGTATAGGTGGAGTGATTTGGAAGTTCAAGGTATTTCCACAGATTCTGAGGACAGCTTTGCAAGATTCTCAACCTTTGCAGAGTAAAATATTAAAAAATTTATGCCCGTCACCGAGTATAAATGGGCAAACGTCTATCATTTATTTCGAATACAAATTTTTAAAATTAAAAAAAAAATCTCTTGCTAATTTTCAAAATAGGTGTCGTAAGTCAGGGAGCTTTGTTTAAAAACCTGGAAAAGTCAGAAAAGTTGAATGCAAAATTTTTAGGGAAAAACTGCACTAAAGTACGTGAGAATATAATATAAAATTGATTTTTTTTATTAACAATCATAAATAATAGTTAAGTTTATATTTACCTGCTAGATTTGACACTTGTCCAAAGCTTTGTCTTATTACATAATTCTTTGAATTTTCATCTATGCCTGCGTTGTTTGGCATTGCAAGTGCAGCTGCGTTGCAAAGTAAAAATGTTAAGACCGAGTCAAACAACATTTTCGGTTGAAATTGTGACGCTAATGATTAGTGTTCTAGGATTGTTTTTCCTTTTTATGCGTTTTTATTTGAGGATGTAAATTAAATATTCAGTCATTGTTTCGCATTAATCTATTGATTCCTGGTATTCTAATCCAATTTTCAAATTGCTTAATGATCATTATATCATCTTCATTGTTTCAATTTAATTTTTTTTATTCGAAATGCATAGTTAATGTGGTATTCTTGGAAGACTTGACTTGTAGTCGTATCAGATAATTGTAATAAATCAAGTATCAATATCTGTTGACTAGCTTTGCATGACATTTATTGCTTTTTATAATCTCAACTCCAAAGTCTTCTTCAAAGATGCTTCTTGTTACTCGATGATAAACAAAGACGGAAGTTTGTGTGGATTACTTCACGATGATTTTCATAAATAAAATATTAAATTTACTTCATCAAACGTTTTGCCAGTTGCCCGAATTTAATTATCATGCCTCCTGATTGGTTAACAACTAATTTCTTAAGGTCTGTGTTATGCGGAAAACTGACTTTTAATGCTTAGATTCTATGAATTAAACAGTATCCTTTTAGTGTTATTAGTCAACTAATTTCATGAGTACAGAATTCGCACATTCGCTTTATTTATTTCAATTCTGCTTTGCTGACATAATTTATTAAAATTCTTATACTGACGCCATTTATTAAAACAAGGTTCCCCCAGACCTGAAAAACCTGGAAAAAATCAGGGAACTTGACCTAGACAAGTCTGGGAAGAATGGTTTATTTTAAAAAGTTAGGGAAGTTCAACGCAGTCATGGCGATCCACAATTTTTCGAGTAGAAATTTTCATAAATTTTTTACACTTTCGGAGTATAGATTTGCAAACTTTTCCACGTACAAATTTGACAAATTTACCATGTTTTCCGAGTACAAATTGGCAAATTTGTCCTCGTTTTCCGCAAACAAATTTTCAAAATTCTCTAGGGCAATAAATTTAAAAAGATATTTTTAAGTGTCAATTTTTTGAAATTATGTCAATTTTTCACGTTGTCATTGGTCAGGGAATTGTCAGGGAAGTTGAAAATGAAATGACATGGGGGGACTCTGTAAAATTCTCATACTGGACGTAATTTACTAAAATTCTGATAACAGCGTTAATTTGTAAAACTCGTAATCGAACGTTATAATACTGTATTTGCATTTGTGTTACTGACACAACTGGGACATTTATATTTTGTAATTTTTGGTCCTAATTTTTTCTAATTATTTAAATATTTATGAAATCTAAATAATATATTGGCTTTTGTAATGTTTATATTTTTTCTTAACTTTACTCGATACAAATTTGAAAATGCCAAATTGCCATTCCCTGGTTATTTACCTGCATTATTAATACGCATGCAATGCAATTTTTTCATTAAAAATATTTTATAGGAAAAGTTCCATAAATATTCCATATGGAACGCTGTGAACAATTTAGATTGTCACGCATATAATAAATATTTCTTTTGTTAAATAAACTTGTTTTAAGCTTACAGTTCGCTCAGTTGATACTTAATAACAAATTCGTTAAGCTGAAATTTTTAATTTCATTGTTAAATTTTATTTCTTTATTTTTATATTAAAATAAAAGGTACATTTTTTTTAGTAAATCAGTTTACAAACATTTAATGAATAATAATGACGTACAGACGTACATGTAAATAGCTGGCTGGCATAATTGAGAAAATTACAGTGAATCAGTTTTATTACATGTCCGATAATGTCCGAATATGTCCGAAAAATTTGGCTTAAAATACCAAATATCTAAATTTAAAATCAGATGAAGTCATATCTAAATCTTGATCTAAATCTTTGATAATGGCATCGTGCATGAAATAGTTCGTAAATTTTCATTTCTAAAATTGTTCGTATACAATACATTTATTTTAATCATATTACCAACGTGATTGATCCATCTTTAAAAAAATCTTTGTTAATTTAGAGATTTTTGGATTTTGCAAAATTGGTAATTACATTGGCATAGGTGGCAATTTTGACATTGTCATTGGCCAGTGATTTTTTTTTAAAGCCAGGACAAGTCAAAGAGGCTGAATATGAAATTTCTGTTGGAACTCGTAAATTGAATTGAAGAATTCGAGTATTCACTCGTTTTATTGAAAAAAACATTTCATCCAAAAAAGTTTAATCTAACACAATGTTTATGGTCCTGGGTACATCGCAAAGTTTCTGCTACATGCGGTGCTGTATGCAAGATCTTCGCAAGAGTCGATGTCCCAATTGAAGTCATAATTATGTCGCAGACCTACGCATTTACCGGCATCTTGTCCCCTTCCCCAAGGTCGATAACTTCCGAGAGGAAATCCATTAGTCCAACGGAATTCTCCAGAGTTTTCCGCATTTCTCTGCAGTCCGATGTAAAAGTACTCTTTAGGATACCAAGTCTTCAAAATTCCTTTGATGAATTCGTGGGTTTCTTCTTCGTACATATAAACCAGAGCCATATTTTTCGACTCGCAATATTTTTTACTTTGGGCGAAATTTCTGGCCTTTCCAGCTTCAATGCAAATGACGTAATTGCCTTGTTTGAAACAATTTTCATTGCCGGATTGAACTTCTGCAAATTACGTTAGTCAAAAGAAAGCAATATTAAAAAAAAACCATACTCGCAAAATAAATTCAATATCGTGCACATGTTTTAAATTTACGATCTGCATAATAACTATTTTAATTGTTTTGACCTAAAATTTTTTTTGACTTATTAAGGTAGTTTTAAAGTTTCATGTGTGCTAAAATGTCTGAAAATCAGTACACTTTAATTGAATGACATAATTTGGAAAACCTTGCGTATGTCGTCATTTGCTATATTACGCTGATGACGTCATTCATTGAAATTCTTATGACGCAATTCATAAAAGATGCCGATGTAGTCATTCATTAAAACGTCGATAAATTCATTTATTAAAATTATGATGCTGACAACATATTAAATTTAATCGAATTACGTCATCATTTACTGAGCAAAACCGATTTTTACTTTGTTTTATAAAATACTATTTTTTAGTTTTTTCTACTTCTAACTTTTCTTATCAACAAATTAGTTAAAAAATTGCTCATGAATTAACTCTAAATATGTTTAACGAAATTAAAAGTTCATTCCTGAGCAAATGATTTCAATTATTTTCTTAATGAACGAACACCTGTGATGAAGTAATTTTGAAAATTCCCTCAGGAGTTTATTTTATCTTACTTGAGGTATAATTAAGCCGGCAATTTTTATGTACGACGAATTATGATAAACCTATTATTCCAATAGTCACATTCTGTAACTTTAAGCTTTTGTTTAAATAATGTATATTGATATAATTTTTATTATTGAAATTTGCATATTAAGTGTCCTAATTGCATTGTATATACTTATTTTTCCGTTTTAAAATCATTACGTCAAACTGATGCTGTATTCCAGTGCGAAATTCTTGTGTACGTTATTAATAAAATAACATTAATATCATTTCACTAAAAAGGTATTATGAAAATGTTTCTTATTGCAATTTAAAAAAAATATGAAAAACTCACCTGAACAGTCTTTTCCTTCCATAGGAAACTCGCATTTGCAGACAAAATCGTCCCTACTAATTTCGTAACAAGTACCTCTATTTTTGCAAACATTGCCCCAGCAAGGAGCATCTTTTCCCACTTCTAAAATAACATACATTATAAATTTATCGATTACGTCTTTAAATTCCACGAGCAGTAAAGCCTGTAATTGCGGAATAACGAAAGTGACACTGACTTGTGCAAAATCTGCCTTCCAATGGAGCTTTACATTCGCAAAAAAAATCTTGATCCTTTCCAACCCCCATAATGTGACACTTGCCATCATATCTGCATGGATTCGGGTCACATGGATCCGTGTATTCTACAAGTACATATGAAATCTTTAAATACTTCATTTATCATAAATGAAATGGTTTCAATTCAATGCGGATCATAATATACGAAATGTCTTACTGACCTGTGCAGTTTTTTCCTTTCATTGGATTTGGACATTGGCACAAATATTCCTGATTCTTCATCAGCCCCTTGACATTACAAACACCGCCATTTTGGCAGGGGTTTGGATCACATGGATTCTTGTATTCTTTAACAGAAATGTTTGTTTGTCATTACTTTAATTTTATTTTTGTATGCATTGCACCATGTATCTTCAATGCAATATTGTTATAAGAAATATGACACTGACCGGTGCAGTGTTTGCCTTTCATGGGAGTTTGACATTGACACATATATTCTTGATACCTTCCTGTCCCCTTAAGGTAACATAAGCCATTATTTAGGCATGGATTTGGATCACACGGATTATTGTATTCTATAGCGGAAATGTATGTCTGTGAATGCTTGATTTAACTTCAATACAATAACATTTTATGAAATGTGGCACTTACCTGTGCAGGTTTTGCCTTTCATTGGAGTTTGGCATTGGCAAGAATATTCTTGGTTCACCAATGGACCGATCACATTACAAATACCATAATTTTGGCATGGATTTGGATCACATGGATTCTTGTATTCTGCGGAAGAAATTATATCGGTAAATGTTTCGTTTATCTTTAAATAAATGGTTTCACTTCAGTCAATATTATTTTATGAGATGTGTAACTGACCTGTGCAGTTTTTGCCCTCCATTGAAGTTGGGCATTGGCAAAAATAATCTTGATAATTTTTTGACTCCTTAAAATAACATATGCCATTATTCTGGCATGGATTCGGTTCACATGGATTCATGAATTCTATACCAGAAATGTATTTTTGTCAATGCTTCATATATCTTCATTCTGATATCATTATACGAAATTTGACACTGACCTGTGCAGTTTTTACCTTCCATCGGATGTTGACATTGGCACAAATGTTCTTGATTCTCTAAAGGTCCCATGACATTACAAATTCCATTATTTTGACATGGATTCAGATCACATGGATTTTTGTATTCTGTACCAGAAATTTATATCTTGTTAGCCACTTTCTTATTAATGAAATGGTTTCACTTCATGCAAAATCATTATTAAGAATGTTATACTGACCTGTGCAGTTTTTACCTTGCATTGGAGATTGACATTGGCAGTAATAATCGTGAGTCTCCCCTGTTTCCTCTACGTTGCAAATGCCATTATTTTGGCAGGGATTTGGATTACATGGATTTATGTACTCCATAACAAAACGTAAATTAGATGACACTGACAATTGGTTAATGCGCCAAAATTTTCCTATATGAAAAATTAAAAGCATTTACAAGGTTGTTTAAAATATGTTTGACTTATTGAAAAGTATTTCATTTTTAAAGTTGTCTGATTCAATGCTTCATAAAAATATATTGTATCTTAACTTGAAATTGATTAACAGGCATACAAAGTTTAGTCAACAGGTTGCCGAATAAAGGTAAAGACAAAAAACAACTTAATTTTTAATGAAGACGATTTTAAACAGCCATGCATTTAAAATGGTACAAGAACCTTCTTTAAATTTACGAAGAAAATTCAAATAAATTCAAGATTTCTTATCAAAATACTAAAAATCGAGGGATTCAATGAATGATTACGTTTAGGAAGTCACTAAGCTGAATTATCATAATCACTTTGACATAAATTTGCTGTTTCATCTTCTTTTTGACATTGCTTTTCATAATTATATATAATAATATTGTTTTTATTGTTATTTCACGTTAAAGTACTATTACATTTTTTTAAAAAAAATCTTCTTCAAATGTGAAATCTTTATTAAGTTCAATGTCATTGACATTGAGACGTCATTGGTGTATGATTTTCCGCTTAATCCACTGCAGATAAGTTTTCTTTGAAGGGTAGCTTAAATTGTCGTAATTAAAGACTTACCAAAAGGAAACTCCTTGAAATTGTTAAATTCAATAAATGAATCGTAGTTTATGTTAATAGGACCTTCTCCTGTTATTGCTGGTTGTTTTGCACTTGAATTCGATAGGCTATCGTTGTATTTCCCTGGTACAAAGTTTTCTCCCACATTTTCCTGATTTATGTTCGTATCAGACTTCTTCATTTCCACTTGACTTAAAGCATGTTGACCAGTGAGTACAACGAATTTCCATAAATCATCGTATAGCTTTGCTCTGTTGTTTACGGATAGTTGATGAGTTTCATATCCATGGATTGAAAGTGTTAATTTTTCTACAATTATAATAAAAATTTAACTCCGTTTTACTCAATATAAAGAGACCAGTCCAATCACTACTAAAAATTTATACATGGTTATAGTTTGTTATTAGCTTATAAATATCATTATGTTAAACTCTTCAATCGAGCTGTTTCAAAAGCATGAAACAGCTTTTGGAGCTTTTGCTGGTATTATAATATCTCTCAGCATATTACATTTACATGTAATTTATGTATCATTATGCTGTATATACAGTAAATGTTATTGTATGGAAGTTAAAATATGGCGTACAAACAATAGTTAATAGGCTAGTTTTTGAATTCTTAAAAATAATTAATAGGCAATTTTTTGAAACTAACTATAAATAATAGACTTTATTTGAATACTAAGGCTACTTTTTAAATAATCGATAAATAATTGGCTATTTTACCTGTATCGTTTAATAGTTGTCCATTGCCTTGATTCATGATAAAATTAGTGACATTTTCATCATTACAAGCGTTTTGTGGCATGGCAAGTGCAGCACTGCAAAGTAAAAGTGTTAAGACCAAGTGAATCAACATTTCTGGTTGTAATCATTGATGAAAATTGGTTTCGTTTGGTTTTGGCTTCTTATATGTTTAGTTTTGAGGATGTAAGATGCAATATTCTATGATTCGCTGGCATACATTCTTTAGTTCCTGGTCATCTTAACCAATTTTATGTTTGCATGAAGGCCTTCCTCTTAATTGGATTAATTTGCTTAATTTTTTATAATCTTAATTTGAGGTCTGCGAAGATTTCTTGGAAATCATGTCTTCCGTCTTCGTATGTGCTCACCAGATAAATCTTGAAGAGATCAAGTATCATCTACAGTGCACTAACTAGGTCAAAATAGCAGTGCATTTGTAACCCTATTAAATATAGGCTACTGTATATTGTTATCTTAAAGCAATATTTGTGACGTAGAACTATGGCTGACCTAAACTTAAGGGAGGTAGTTTTGGAGTTTAGGACATCCAAAAATTGCTCGATTATTGTTTTTAAAAACTGTCTAATTAAATGTCCGAAAAATGCTTGATTGGATGTCCAAAAAAATATGCCGTTTGTCAAATTGCCCGAGAAAAATGTCCGATACAATCTCCATAAAAATGTTCGATACAATTTCCGACAAAATGTCGATTATGTTCTAGCTTTTAACAACATGTCCGATTATAGGTTTGATTGCATGAAAATAAAAACGCTCGATTAAACGTCCAAAAAAATGTACGAAATAAATGTTAAAATGTCGATTATTGTCTAAAATTGAATAAAATATCCGTTTAAATCTCCGAACATGTTCAATTTCGGACATTTAACAACATGTCATATATTGAAGATTCTGTTAAATGTCATTAAAAATATTCTAATTAAATTTCTGAATCAAATTGCGATTCAATGTCCGAATAATAAGGTATTTTTAAATGAATGACGTCATTCATTAAAAGTTATGATGTTGATATGGATAAAAAGTCTGTGAGCATCATTCATAATTTTGATGCGATGACGTCATACAAAATCGTAAAAATGGCGAATGTTAATTTCATTTGGAAAAGAACTTTGTTTATTGTTGTTATCGTATTGCATGTTTAATTAAAGTGCTCGATGTTGGCACATTCCCATATTTGATAGTTCCTTGCACTGCCGTTATAGTATCAATGGCAATTTATGCTACTTGTAACTTCATATTAATTACATATACCAATGAGTGCTTTGACTTAGGATGCATTTGGTGTAAATTATCTATAAACTCTTCAAACTCGTAAATTCGTCATTGAAAAACAACCAATCATTACACCTTAAAAAACTGGAAACCCGACTTCCGATACTTCATTTTATAAAAAAGTTAATTTACAGTATAAATTATTTTAAACAAAGTTGATGGGGTTTTTAATTTTTTTAATGTGCATATTTCATCTGTAATTTCTAGTTTTGCAGATATTTACAAAATGTATCTTCCCTATCTTTTATGAATGTACTTTTTGATGTGCTTTGATTTTTGTGACAAAGAGATTATTGAAATATTCAAGTGTTCCTTCAAGCCTGGCAAAGTCATAAATCTTAAAAATGTCTAGAAATGTTGAACACACGTGGAAAATTACACTGGGCTGGCACTGTGGTCGGCCTGGTTAACTTTCCTAAAGATGTTGTTGAATCCAATTCTCGTTTCCACTAAAGTACTCACAGTTCTTTTATGAAAGATAGATGAAT
>JAQGBX010004877.1:0-14592 GCA_034698745.1 Megaphyllum sjaelandicum | reverse complement strand
CGCCTTGACTAAAGCGTTTTATTAATGATGTGCATTAGTTCTGGAAAAACGAACCTGAAAGGCGCATAGCATCTTTATTTATAGATGGCTGAAAGCACTTTATTTCCTGAGCCATTAATGTCGTAACAATAAAGCGCTTTAGTTAACGATCTACTAAGGACAGTGCATAAACGTTGTCAGATCACTAGTGATTTTTCAATTTTTAACTTTTTTTTAAAAAATAATATAGTATTAAATAGTTTTAAAAAGATTTTAAATATTAATTGTTATTTTATAGATATTTTATGACAATAATTGCGTGAATACCAAATCATACCAAACTGGATTGTTTGTTCTACATGGATGTTCCTCAGCTACAGCATTATATAAGCCAAAGCATTACCACAGTGTGGCATTACGCAAATAAAGATGGCTGACGATGAAAGCGTGGTTAGCGAAAGCTGTGAAAAAGACGCCGAAACACTCTCTGAAAAAGTAGAAAATGGTGCTTTGGATGATATCATGAATGAGTATGAAGTCCTATTCAAAGACAGGTATACTGAAAATGACCTGGCTTTCGTCGAATCCGTGGGGAGTGTAGTTTCTGTTCCACCTTTGGTTCATCCTTGGTATAACAAGGCTCGAAGGAACTTCGACTATTCAAGGTTTGTAACGTTCTTCTAGTTATCGTGCATTCAATGTTTGGTATATTTACAATCACAGCTTAGAATTATTACATATCGTTCCCTGCGTCCGTTGAGTGACAGCATCATCTCCAATAAACTCTCACCTACTAGTATATATATTGTTCACTGTTTTGGTACTGTCCCTTTCCAGAGAACGGCTGCTTTCAGGTGATGAATCTCGCTGTCTGAATTAGACTATTACAAATGGCGTGTAGCTAAATACAATGTAATATGCTATTACTTCTGTGCTACATAGACACTGTAATTTGCTTTTGCAATTTCCTCAATGTCAATAGTAGCAAAATCGCGATGTGAAATCATAAAGGCATTTATTGTACTCTAATACTGTTACTGTTCTGTTTTTATGCAGAGACCGAAGCGGTCATCGTGATCACCACCATCATCACAGACACGAACATTCTTCATCAAGACATGGAGGAGGTTATCGCGAGCATCGTTCAGATCGGCGTTACCATCCGTACCATAACGACCGCCACCGGGATGATCGCGATCGCCACGACCGGCATCACCAATATTAGTTTGCTCATCAAGACCCGCATTGTGTTGCCTTTCTTTTTGATAAAATAAAACAGGTGTTCTAAATGTAACGAAGCACGTTTTGTCGGCTTCAATTGCTGAAGCAAGTAAGCAGGAATCACAGAGTTCCTCTATTTAACAAAGAAACTCCTTTTACTCAAAGGTTTCACAGAAGAGTCCTGTGTTTTGCTAAGTGTTATCAATTTCTCAAAAAATCTGTTTTTCACAGATTGTGGATGACACAACGGAGATTTGCGCTGAATTTGTTAATTTAGAAAAAACGTCCAATCAGCTCATTAAACACAATTTACCAAATTCTTTTAAAGGCTACTCGTACATGTCTTTCCGATAGTTTCTTAAACATTAATAACATTGTAAAATAAATTAGCTTTACTTCAATATCGATTTTGTAGCTTTTCCAAAGCTAATTCCTCACATTTCTTCAAAATTACTTTTTTCGAATAAATTGGTTTTATTCAACCAATAAACCATGTTTGTAAATCACCATAATTCAAAACATTTTTACTTCACTTTTGACTGTCAAAATTTTCCATATTTATTGTTTATAAATAAATTTAATAATTTTTTCTGAAACTTATCAAATAAAAATACATCCATCTTTTTATTCACCAAGATTCATCAATAATTTTCAGAATTTTTTAAGCTGCTGTCTTATATTCGTGCTTTAATTAAAAATTGGGAAAAATTCAAAATCAAACTTCAGTGAATTAGAATAATAACCAGCATTGTTTCATTTCACTTTTTATGCTTAAAGATTTCAATTTTTCAGTTCTTTGTTTCAGATTACCCTTTTTACACCTTTGCTTGAACAAATTTATGAATATTTTATGGAATATACCCAAAAACGAACAGATATTTGCAGGTCGCGATACGTTTCAATGTGGCAGTGATGAGACACATGCATAATCAATAAATTCGGCTTCAAAATCAGCTGGGATGCCTACTCCACTCACCGACTCACCTTCTGCCCTCGGGCAAAAAGAGGGTGATGGAAATTGGTTAGCTTCACCGCTCAACAAGAACAGGTAATTCTGCATAAAAAATCTGACGTCATTCTTTAAGGTTTGGCCTTATTTCACCTTGCAGAAAGTGGGTCAAGCAACCTGTCTCGTTGGAAATACCTGGAAACACTGAAAGTCGTCCATTTTATGATTTTTGGACAGTTTTGAATTACGGTTTTGGTGGAAACCATTAGATTTTTCGGTGCTGGAGCTGTTTTGGGGAAGGAACATTTGACAAGTTAAAGGAAAAGGTCAGTGAATTTTTGGCTTCCTTGCTTTGGAAACCAGTTTGTAGGTAAAGGATTGCTTGTTGAAGGCCGCTTTTACTCCGTTCGTTTCTTGTTGTTTTTGTAGTTTTTAGTTAACGTACATTTAAGTATCCAAAAATTCCCAAATATCAAGAGGCTGAAGTATGGTGTCAGCTGAAAAGCTTTGTTTTCATATTGCCTATATCTGAGTGTATGACATTACCGAACATTGACGGACAATCCTGATAGTGTGTGGTATGTAGCACGAAGACCACAAGTTTATTGTTAGGAGGACTTTTTGTTGGTTAAGATGGTGTTGTGGTGAAATTGAACCATTTCTGAATGACAAAAATGAATGCTAGAAATTGTTTTGCTGACCATAGATGATTACATTTCAAAAGTAATTTATGCTCTAAGGGATATGGTGAATTAGATGATCTGGAAGGGAAATTCCCCAGATATGTAAACTGCAATATATACTGTATATATAAAAACTAAACAATACAAATGTCATCGATTAAATAATAATATATTTTGCCACATAAACAAGCATCTGTAAAGCAAATAATTTTAGTTAATTTTCTCGAAGTACAGTCCAGTCTGGAAGTAAAACCTCCCTGGATCTGAAAAATTAGATTAACCCTATTTTGGATAAACGGGTTTCCACAGATGCACATATGCATACAAATTTTGTGTTTCTGCTCCTGATATCGGACTTGAGCGCAATTTTTCAAACTGTCGCCAATGCAGAATATTTGCAGACATGAGTTTTTAAGTTGAAACTTGGAATTTACATTTCATTGTAAAAAAAATTGTGTTAGAAAGAGCATGATGGAGGGGGGATACAGCGACAGCGTTAGTTTTATCAGCAACCAGAAAGTTTAACATACACGAAAATGGAAGAAATGTTATTCTTAATTTATATTTTTAATATTATTGCGGCAAATCCTATAGTTATGCTTTTTATGGCAAATTTGACAATGTACACGTGAATCAGATTTTTATGGTCTTCGGGTAACAAGGTTCATAGAAGCCTCAAATCCAAGAAATCTATTTGTCACAAATTCTCGTTTTTCGTTTTTCTCCCTTCACTCATCTCGACAGACGCTTTGATCATCATCCATATTGTTGTTTGTTTCAAAATAGCATGACGAAATATAACATCACTTGACATGAATCCCACTACAGTTTTGCTTCTCGCGACCCTGGTTCTTCATGCCCTTGCTCTGCGGCTGAAGCCAGCAGTCAGTGACAATGAGGAAGAAGACGAGGACAGGCCCCCGAGGTATCCTTGTCCGAGCGACCCAGTGGTTTACCATCCCTGCTCATGTCTGGCAGGCAGGCGACGCGGGATATTCATCGAGTGCGAAAACATCAACTTGGCCTACCTGTCCGCGATTTTGCAGAGGATCCGGCAGCCTATAGACGCCCTGATCGTGCAGAGGAGCCACATCGGGCGGTTGTACGGCCCGCTGTTCCACCATCAGCAAATCTACCGACTGGCGGTCATTGAGAGCGAGCTCACTGGCCTCTCCGACAACCTATTCCATGGTGTGAACAAGACTCTGACAGAACTTTACTTCCAGAGCAATGACTTGACTGAAATCCCGACGCGGGCTTTGACCAACCTGAAAAATCTGACCATTCTTGATCTGAGCAAGAACAATCTCACCCAGCTGCCCGCTTCCGCGTTCTGGGGCCTGGTCAACCTTAAGCGATTGCAGCTGAATTCGAACTCCATCGAGGTTATACACGAAAACGCCTTTAGTCATCTGAGCCAGCTACAGATGCTGGATCTGCATAGTAACAACCTGACGTCTGAGCTGCCACAGTCCATCTTCAAAGACCTCCGAGCTCTGGACACTCTCGACCTGTCCCGGAACAACTTCTCTGCCATTGTCCCCGCCTATTTCCAGACGCTGTCTCGCCTAGCCCACGTCAACATGTCCCACAACGGGATTGAGGACTTTGAGGGCTCTGCATTTGCCCGCAACGTGGTGTTGAAGACTCTCAACCTGTCGCATAATCGGCTTAAGGCCATCACTGTCAAGATGTTCCGTGGCATGAGGACCATGCGGGATCTGATCCTGTCCCACAATGAGATTACTGAGCTGGAGCGCGGTGCCTTTGCCACCTTCAAGTTGATTCGCAGCTTCGATCTCTCTAATAACTTCCTGAGAATCATACCATTCAGCACCTTCTATCAACTAACCTTCTGTGAGTTCATTGACGTGTCCTTCAACAATGTCGAGCACATCGAAACCGGCGCTTTCAAGGACCTCACCATGTTGAACATCAATGTTAGCTTCAACATCATCAGCAATATCTCGGAGAAGGCCTTTCAAGGCCTGACCAACGTGAGCATCTTTGATATCTCCCACAACAACTTGACTCACATTACCCGTAACGCCTTCTTCCAGTCGGACGTCAAGGAGTTCCGAATGACTCACAACTTTGTGTCCGACTTCAAGACCATCCCGGTACGCAACTTCACTGAGATTAAAATACTCAACATCAGTTACAATCTAATCCAGTCCATCCCCAAAGACGCCTTTCCAAAGCTCTATGAACTGCACACCATCGACATCTCCCACAACAACCTCTCGGCAATAGCTCCGAGCGTGTTCCAGACTCTCTTCAGCATCCGTTACATCAACATGAGCTACAATCGGCTGGAGAAGATTGCTTACAACACACTGGGCACCATTCCGACCGTCCTTCAGTTGGACTTCAGCTACAACGCCATCAGGGACGTCAGCCATCAAACCTTCGCCAAGCTGCCCTCCCTTCGTTACCTGCAGCTAAACTCCAACAACTTGACCACCACCATCATGCTCTCCATATCCTTGAGTGAGCTCTACCTGCAGGACAATCAAATCTCCAGCATCAAGAAGGGCTCTTTCCCTGCCATGAATGCACTTTTGACACTTTACCTGGACCACAATGCCCTGGGCGACGCCCTAGTAGGCGGATCATTCAAGAACCTTCTGACTTTGCGGCATCTGACCCTCGGCCACAACAACATGAGCAGGATTCCATGGGAGGCCCTGCAGGACCTGACCACTTTGCAGTATCTGTACTTGGAAGGCAATCAGATAGAGACCATCGGGAAGAACGCCTTTGGAAGCCTTCCAGTCGTCTTTGAACTGTATCTTCAACGAAACCTTATCACAGACATCGCTGCCGAGGCTTTCTCTGGGCTCCTGCAGCTGCAAATTCTGAATCTCAGCCAGAATAACATCACTGAGCTGCGACCCGGCATGTTTAAGAACCTCGTCTCGCTGCGGGAGCTCAGCTTAACCAATAACTCCATCGTCTCAGTGGAAAATAAAACTCACGGAGCCTTCAGTGATCTGCTGTCCATCGAGAACATCGACTTGTCCAGCAACCGCATTGGCTTCGTGTCCGATAGGACTTTTCCACATTCCCCGTGGATACCCTACAAACTTTTGCAGGTAATTTTTGCGAAATTCTGGTAACTATTTCATAATAGTTGTCACTGCAAATTTTAAAAGTTTCTTCAATTTATAGGTGAACCTCAGTCACAACTTCGTCTCAGGCATCACAGCCGAGTTTGCGTCCGGATTAGGTAAAGTCAAGGTCCTTGACCTCAGCCACAATGGCTTGCGATCCATCCAGAAATCGGTACTAGGCAACTTAACCTGGCTGGAGACAATTGACCTCTCCTCCAACAACTTGAAAGCTTTGGAGACCAAAATGCTCGGACCTGCCTCCAAACTCACGAACCTCAATCTTGACAACAACAAGTTGGTGTCTGTGTCCATGGACGAACTGGACTCGATGCCCAACCTTAAGCTGCTCAGTCTGAGAAATAATTTGCTGACAACTATGGAGAATAAGGTTGTTCTTCGGCTGATCAACGGTATCGAAATCTACTTTCAAGGTAAGTGTCAATGTAACAAAAAGGATAAATTCGATAAAAAAATATTGTCAAAATTATGTTGAGTTGTGAGAGGTACAGATGTTTATATTTGCTACGTCAATAAAATACCTTGTGGCAAAAGGCAAAACCCCCCTCAAAATTAAAAAAAAATACAGTGTGTGAGTTTCTTGAAAACTACACATTGCTGTTAAATTGCAATGTTTTTTTGTTCCATAACACCGAAAGTACAGCAAATGTTACAACATGAATTGCATTGTACTAACACGAACACTTTTGTATTTCACCTATTAATTTTCGTCAAAAAATGTGTTTTTTCTGTCTCCTTTGACAACTATTTTCATAACAATAAAATCTGATCCTTATCCGGTTTATTTTGTCTTTCAGGCAATCCATTCCACTGCGATTGCAGGTTACGTCCCCTGCAGTATTGGCTGACTGAGCGGTTGGACAAGGGTCAGTGGAACATGGTAATGTGCTCTTCGCCGAAGTCATTGGAGGGCCGACCAGTATCGGAACTAACCCCCGAAGCCCTGGTGTGCCGAGAGCGAAGCCTCAGGGACTCCCCAGAATACAGATTTCTCCCAGATGTGGACATCCGAGCGGTTGAGACCTCTGGTCTGTCAGCCGTCCGCATCGAGTGGGCAGTGACCACACGTGAGGATGTTGGTGATTTTCAGATCGCCTTATTCAGGCTGCCGAACGACACGGCCGTTTTTGACGTAGATGTGCCATACTATAAAAGAGAATACACCATCACCACCCACCAGCTCTCCACTGACGACCCGTACGTAGTCTGCATTTTGGCCAAAAACTCCCTCGGTCAGCTCAGGAGGGCCCACAACTCCCAGTGCAAGCGCTTTAGCAGTTCGGGATGGAGAATGCATGCCGAAATTAGTCTAGTTTTTTTTCTGGTCAGTTTGGTATCTTTTTGGATGATGGAGAAATGAAGTTTTTATCCAGCTTGCTCTTGGCTTATCAAGTGCGGATCGCAATAATGCTCGATGGACTACTGTTCGTGATGTGAAGAAACTGAAGGAAGATAAATACTCTATTGCTGCTATACATAAACTTGTGTGAAGTTACACTGGTAGGTAAGTGCAGTACTGATTAATTCCCAGCATGGAATTGTAGAAAATTGGCATGCAGATGTTCCAATTTTGTGAATATAGTCATTAAAGCTTTACAGTGACCATGTGAATTTTTAATTTAAGTATTAATAAATTAATTTATCTTGTAAAATACCTGCACGGTTGCCCCTCATGCAGAAACATATTGTTCATTTGGCTTAAAGGTGTTTCACAAAATATTTTAAAAAAAAATAGCATTAAGATTTAAATAATTTAAGTGCACTACCTATCTTCCTTATTGGCGTAAAATAAAATATTTTCGATGATTTTGTTTCAATTAATAGTTACTCGGAATTTCACTCCTTTAAATTTCTCACGTATTAATTATTAATTTGGACAAGGGTATTTTTACTGGTTATGGGCATCGATCACTGGATGGCGTTTTCTGAAATTAAGATGAAAATGTGAAACCCCCATTCCTTGTTATTTTTATTCATAATCCATACAAAAAAATTATCGAAAATATTTAATTTTATTAGTAAAACTATCTTGGAAGCATTTTCCTTGGAGAATTAATTGATCACTACGGTCGACATTCTTTTAAAAAAAGCAATCATTGAAAAATTTTAAAAATTATGGATATGGCTTTTTAAGATGCGAATCCTATGAGATGAATACTTTTTACCAAATGTCTGCACACGAATTATATCAAAGTTTAATAAAAACAGTTTTTCCAAAACGTGAACATTATAAGTTTGTTTACGAAATTAGTTAAGTTTTCCAGATGTTCTTCAGTTTAAGAATAGCAGTGAGTTGTCAGTTGAGCTTTTTATGTGCTGTCGAATCTGGCCGGGATCAATGAACTCGTGTTTATAACTGAATTTGGTGTGAAACGCGGGCATTTCCTGAAGTTTTGACAAAGAGTTTCTGGATGATTTCCTGTTGCTGTTTATGGAAAAGTGATAAAACCAGTATACGCATTCTGAAACGCACTGGTCGAGTCCGGTCAAATCTTTCATCTGACAGTTTGATGGAATTTGATAATTCGGAAGAAATGTTTACACGCTGCTAATGAAAACCAAGAATTTTAAAGAAAGTGAGTGCAGTTATGAGACCCATCTTCTTGGCAGTAAATTTGTAGGTCACGTGATGAAACCATGTTGACTTGACCACTTCATCATCCGGATACAATCAGGTTGCATGATTCACTGCATCCTGTTTTGTAGCCAAATTAATTCCAGATGTAGCGAAATCTACCTTCAATTGCTCATTTCGTGATAGATACGTGTACTGTATCTATCACTACAATGGTCACATAGATTCTCTGAATTAAGAGCTAATTGACAAATTGACAAAAAAATGTTATCCAGAAATGGCGAGCATATATCGGGGGTACGTGCCAGGGGGTGTGCTGCACTCGGGCGCCGAGTTTAGGGGGGGGGGGTGCATGGGGGGGGGGGAAGGAGCCGCCAAAAAGTAAAAAAATAAATTATTTTCTATGTAAATTTGCCAAATTTTTTCGACAATCCATTGTCACTCATCTGCTAATTATGCTAACCTGTTCGAATTTTATTACAAAAATTGCGATTTTTTTTCAAAATATTTTTACAAAATTTGCGGATTGTCACACATCTGCGAATCTAGTTCGAAAATGTGCAGATTGTTATTTCAAAAACTCGATCATATCATGGTTTAAATAAATACAACCGTGGTCTACTTTTATATACTTTTTTTTTATTGAAAGAGAACATGCAATGCATTACAAATAAATAAATGTACTGTAGACGATAATGAATTGAGTCAGCAGAACTAACCATGACGTACAAAGGAATTGCAAATAAATCATTCTTGTAGCATGATGAACGTCGATTGGCATATAAAAACAGAAAAACTTTATTTGCGTATTTTAATACTCATTTCAATGTTGAAGCATCTAGTTAATTACTATAGCTCTGGAGAATCGATCATGTCTATCAAAACTATTGGTCTAATTTTTTGATGCTCGCATTGCAGGCAGATGCACCGATATAATAATGAAAAATATTCTAATATAAACTAATGGTCATTCGTACCTCACAATTTGATTAATCATCTGGTTGCTAGCGTGTTTTCATATCCAGTCCTCTTCTCCAATTAACATGCCTTTATCAGCTTATGTTGTCATCTTGTTTGACCGCGATATTATCGTCCTCGTCGCATTCATTTTGGCGCAACAACGTATCCACTTCCACGTAATATTCAGATGTTCTCTCCGGATTCTGCAAAAATTGTTCATCGTTCAGAAAATCGACCTCTTTTTTGGGCCTTCTTAATATGGTGCTCGTCATGCTCATGTAATTGCTTTCCATGGATGCGTCGCTGAGCTCATCATCTGGCACATCGATGGTCCCTGCATGGACCTCATGTTCATTTTGATTTTTCTCGTCTGTGTTCTGTTCGTTGCGTGCTTTGTACTCCAGCTCGGCTACAACCTCATCAGGATGCTCTGCGAGCGAGTTGTCCGCTTCCTCGATGGAGTTCAATGCAGGCTTCAGATCACCGAGGTTGACGTAATATGGCTGTGCTGCTATTTCTTCGATCTTCTGCTCATTTGCACTTAATAAAGAAATGATGGAATTTCTACAGTTGGCCGGCACCGAGTATTGTTCATTCAGAATGCACTGCTTCTGCTCTTGGGACATGTCCAGAACGTCCGGCAAGCTTGCCGAACTCCGCATCAAGTCTTCGGTGGAGCTCTTGCCATCGTAAAAGGGGCTTCTGGTGCATATTTGTCCCGCCTCATAGCCGATGTGCCCTAACTCTGGAATATCGTTGGAATCTATGGCTTGCTCATGCAAAGGGCGGTTATCGGGTTCTGGTATGCAGACGCCCAACGTCTGATGAGGAGCACAAATATCTTCCCAGTTATCACTGGTCACGGATTCGAACGAGATGTAGGTGGGGGTTGAAACTGGCTCTTCGTTATTCTTCTTGATCATGGAAGATCTTCTTTTCAAAAAATTCAACTTCTTCTTTTTCTTTCGCAGGGTGTCTGTTTTCCCTGGAAGGACAGGTGGATTGGCAAGGCTCTGCACCCTGACATAGGTCTTGGATACTCGACGGTTGGGGTTGTACTTCTCTCCGACCGAGTTTTTGCGCTGGAGGGTCGATACTGGACAATCGTACATCAGCTCTGGGTTGTTCAAACCTGTTGGCTGAGATGCGGCCATTGATGGAATGCCTAGGTAACGGTATATGTCCTTCCGCTTGCTGCTGGGTTGGTTGGCTTGAGCATTCTGGCTACTTGTCGATAGCTTGTCGAGAGAGCCATAGCGAGTCTCGACCCCCAAGTACTTCATGACGTCTTTGTGTTTCACTGTACCCACCCCAGTCATACCCTTGTACTTTCTGGGAGGCAGTGGCGGTGGCGCATCGCGTGTCAATGTTCCGCTGGGGGACTTGGCAGGAGTTTCATTGGCTGTGATTCCGAGCAGCTTGTGGATGTCTTTACGAAACTTGTCGAGGTCTTCGTAAAGCGGGTCCTCGTCCTTCTGATTGCCAGATATGTTGTCGATTTCGCTGTAGAGAGAAGTATCACTCGAAGAGGACAGTCTTTGAGAGTGGTTTTGGCCGTGCAAGAGTTCTTCGGAATCCTCAATCAGCATGGATGTGCGCCTTTGGTAATGTATCATATCCATGCCCTTGGAGACGTTTTGGCTTGCATCTTCCACAGTTTTATCACCGTTGCCATAATTATTCAATGGGTCATCAGCTCCGTTTTTGCTGTCCTTGCCTACCGCGCTCTTGCTATCAGAATTTGATTCTTCAAACTGGGACATCACGACTCCAGAATCTCTGGAAACTTGTGATGTGGATGAATATACGGACAATGGACGTTGATGTATTTGCGCTACTGACAGCAGTTTAGAATTTTTCATCTTGTCAATCGTGACCTGGTCTTCATGGCCAGTCAACTCATGACAGACGTCACTCAATTGTGATGATTTACCGCTGACATGGATTTTCTCCAAAGTTTGTTGAGATGTTCTTCCATAACCCAAACTGTGCTTAGACAAGTCTGAGTCGCTAACACTCTTGCGGCGGTCAGAAAGCATCATGGCATGAGACTCTGTGCCCAGCGAGGATAATCTCAAGACTCTGATGGGGATGTCATTATGGCTATATGAGGTAGATCCTCGTTTCAGAGACCACTGCCTTCTTCTGAATTCTACACCACATGTGTCCTGCTTTTCGTGTAGCGGCTCCATCTCCTGATTGCCACCTTCACTTGTTGGTGCGGAATTCTGACAGCTGCGGGATTCCTCGCAAATGTCGAACTCTTCGTCTGAAAAGGCGCTCTTCGAGCTCAAGAGTTCAGCGCTGATCTGTATTCCCAGTTTGCATTGGGTGATGAGGGAGGATTCTGCCGCCAACGATGTCAAGTATTCCGGATCTTGCAGATCTTTGTCAGCTTCTGCTGAACTCATCCGGGTCGTTAGTTTGGCGTGCAGCTCAAGGCAGTTTTCACAAAAGAAATAGTAGGATCCAGACGTTGGAAGCCCACTGCAAAATTAAAGTGAATTTTCATTTTAATGATTATTATGAACTGAACAGTTGGTAACACTGCAGAATGATTGTGATGCATAACCCAATTTCTGTGATTGAAAACTGAACAATTTTACTTGCCTCGCAATTTCGACGTACAGAACTTTCTCCTGGTCTTCCGGCGCAGGGGATTCCACCAATTGGGCTTGTTCGACGCAAGGCCATGGCCATTCCGCCAAAATGCAACCGGTAGACAAACTTGCCAGAAGGATGACCGAAGGCAGGGCAATTAAGTAGCCAACAGTGCTGATCATCAGGGTTCTGGAAACCATCGAGGACAAACTTTCAATGATGCTCACACTGAAGATGCTTCCAATAGCTGTCAGTTAAAAATGTTGAGATGTCAAAAGAATATCCTTTTGATGTAAATCGAGTGGCTACCACTTAAATTCCACTTACAGAGTTCTAACGTTGGTCTGGATGTCGGAGGCCACAGAATGGCCCTCAGGGCGGAAATCCAACTTTGACTGTCGCCTTCGCTGTGTCCGGAAAGGTACAAGATGGTTTCCTGCGCTTCAACCCCGAAGGCGTACAAATGAGACCTCGAATGGGTCCTAATAATTGTTACCACATTTTCCAAATAAATCGTCGATCTTTCCAGTTGGTGCCCTTCTCGGTTCTCATTAAGGTACATGTCGATGGTGACCATAGGCGTTTGTGTAGCCATGTTGGTCAGGCCGTTGAGAACCACCCATCGCCTTTTCCAAGCCTGCAAATTAGGCGAAGTTGTTACAATTAGAAAGTTCTGAAGTACAGAATTTATTCCTAGTGAACCATATTCGATGGGGAATTTGAATATTATTTTAGAGAGTAGGGGGGGGGGAGGTAGGTTGAGACTTTCACTTTCAAATTTCTCACGCATTACTTTGAAATTTGTTATAAACTTCCTTTCAGTTTCAAGAAAAGCGTCATGTGAAAAAATAATGATATTTCGTTTCACACATAAATTTCGCGATAGTATTTTTGATTTTTAAATGCATACGGACTTTATTTTTTTTTAAGAAAAGCTAGCTTTTCAAAATATGCTTTCACAATAATTACTTTGGAGTTTTTTTTTAGAATGAGTTCATGGTTATCTATAGCTAGTATTCTAACATTTTAAATGCTTACAATTTTGCCAAATACCGAAACCAGACTAAAAGGTGAACTTGTTAAAATAACTATGATGAAACAAATGTGCATGGTATATGCGTATACGAGGTTTTTTTCATGTCATATGGGTCATGCAACATGTATTCTTTTTGAAAGGCGTGCCCTTTTTGTGAAATTTATATTTAGTATTGGAATGTTTAACTGCAGCATCTTAAAAAATGCATGAGGCTCGCCAGGGCTTAGACTGAAGAAACGAGAAAGTTATGTTATTGCAATCAATTAGGCTAAAGTCATTGCAACAAATAGGATGTTGCATTGAAAGATCTTGTTAGATTTAGGTTTCTTCACCTCACCCTCACACGTTTCGGGTAAATTTCAGGAAATTAACAAAGGAGGATATTTATAGTAATGGTGGATATTTCTGAAATATACTTGGCGCTGCCTATAGTGTCATGGCAGGCTGGCACAACCCTGACGTAAAAAGCGCCCACCGTGCCTTTGTGGTTCTTACGAAATTTTGAAAATCTGAAATGTGGGAATTTTCGTGGACATCGCGAAAGTGGAACATTCTATATGCATTGTTCGTTTACAGTTTAAACTGTTGAAGCGCCAGTGTTATTTCGCCCATTTTGACAAAAATAAACGGAGCAGGATGCGGCATAAGTGAAAAGGATGCACTCAATTTACGAACCCAAAAATCGATCCCATTTGGAAGTGGACATGGTTTAAGTGCAATTATTGTTCAAATTGTTGTTGCAGTTGTAAATTTAAGATACGAAACAATGGTCTGGCAAGTTGTGCCGATAAAAATTATTCCGCGAATGGCTTGTCTAATCTTACAGCAAGAACAGGCAAAATATTCGTAAATTACTTTGTGAAATCTTTATTTTTAAAAGTGTGGTTAATGATAATAATTACCTTTCGTTCCTAAATCGAAAGAATTGGACACATGCAAAAGGTAATCAATACGTGTGTATTTTACGGTTATTGTGTGCCTGTGAACTAATTTATGCTTTGGCAAATGATATTTGGGAAATTATTTCGGTTCTACTTTTAATGCACGTCTGTATACATTGGATGATCTTTGCCAGATAGTTTCGAATTTCCTAGCAAAACTGACATTATCTTCTGTGAAAAATTTCAAAAACCTTCACAAAATTTAGAAAGCTACGTAGTTTTTCTCATTTGATATTAGTAATAATTTCATCCAAAACGTGATAAACTCGTCGCTTTAGCTTTTGGACTAATTTAAGAAATTTACTGGATATCTCAGTGAACTCTCCCAGGACGTTTCAGTTCAGAAAAAACACCTAAATCCATCTCTAAAATGCCCAGAAAGAACAATTGAGGACAATCTTCCAAACTTAAACAACCATATTCATAGAATTCTCCTTGCCTTACCTTCCAAGCCTTGATTCCTTTGCCTCTTGCTTTGGAAGGAACTTTCACCTCCAGGTATCCACTTTTCTGACC
>JAQGBX010004876.1:0-14594 GCA_034698745.1 Megaphyllum sjaelandicum | reverse complement strand
TGCGCTGAATTTCCCTGACTTTTGTTCAAAAAAAGAAACACCATATATTCATTTTCTTCTTTATCATTACCCACTACAGATTTTTTTCAAATAGCTACACTTTGAAGACAAACTCCCGGGCCCAGGAGCAATGCTCCCCCTACACCCCCCTTTCCCTGGCCCTGCTATACTAAGAACGTAGTCTAGAATCACAGTAGGAAAATCGAACAGTAAAATACTTAAATAGGAACTACTAAAATTCTTAAAAGATTATTACATGTAATTCTAGTTCAGTCCATACGGGCTCATGTATGGTCTCAAGAGCGTATACTGGAACCAACCTGTCCATGTGATTAGGCGCGTTTGGCTGATCAGTGGCGGCTAAACAATCGAGAGGCTACTGTACTACTTTGTGGCATTAATTCTCGTAACCGCTATAAACATTATTATGAGGATTTATCCATATTTTAATGAAGAAACATGTTTTACTTAATTTGACTTAGTTCTCTCGCAATTTTACAGTTTCTTGCGGGAAAAAAATTACGTGATATTTGCCGAGACCCCCCCCTCCCCCCACGTGAGATTTGGTGAGATTCGGCTCGACCCCCTCCCCCCCCCTAAACACCTCACGTAAT
This sequence comes from Megaphyllum sjaelandicum, assembly GCA_034698745.1. NCBI lineage: Eukaryota > Metazoa > Arthropoda > Diplopoda > Julida > Julidae > Megaphyllum > Megaphyllum sjaelandicum. Next base: position 13,980 of record JAQGBX010004876.1, on the reverse strand, counting down.
TTATGGACTCCCCCTTACGAATAGATGAAAGGGAAAACTTGAATTATATTGTGCTGTAAAATGCGTCAGCTGTCTATCGATCGTAGACAGACACATGTACATGTATATCGTAATTCAGTTTAGTGTATGAAGTTTCCGATATTTATACACTGAAAACATGGATCTTATTTTTTTTTAAATTACAGCTTTTTTTTTCTTTTTTGAATGAGTATTCATGCAATTCTTTTTATATTCGTTAGACCAACAGAACTGCAATTACTTATATTAAGGCAATTTCACCCGTTTTTTGTTTTTTATTTGGTTCTGACAAGCTACATGTAATTTTTTTTTTAATGTTACCTCATTAAAAACGAACTTTATGTGACGCAAAACTTTGTTCGTTTAAACCTTAGTTCCAGAAGCCAAACAAAACATGATTTCAACAATAAGAACGAAATCTTAAAAGAAAATCCAAACATTACTTATACTATATGTTTTACTACATAATTTGCCGAATAATATAATCCGTTATCGAAGATTGCTCATTGTTTCTTTCGCGACACTTTCTCGAAAAGTCTTAGATTGGTTTTAACGAAATGTAACGTGAATGCTTCCTCGAAATTTTTTTTTTCATACCGTAATAACCGAAAATTAGTGTTATGTGAGTTCAACGTTGTGAACGAAAAAATTAACATAATTCGATGTTTACTCTTTAAAACGGGGACTGGGAATTAGTTCGCAGTATCAGAAATTATAATTAAACGAGTTCGTCTTAATGAGGTTTCACTACAGTATCCAAAATGTTGACAAGGGTACGTTGTATTCGGTAATGGCGCACCCCAAAGGTTCATGATCATCACTAAAATGATTGAATTTTTTCATTCATGTTTATCATTTAAAATTGAAATGTTTAGTTTTTTTTAATTTACTTAAGGGAACTTAACGGAAATAAACTTCGAAAATATATTATAGGGTTTCCAGTGTTCGCTAGTCGACATCTACAACATTTAATTATATTTAAAATGAAAGTGTTTAAGTTCAGAAGAAACCTCTCAGGCAAAGTATTAGCGTTTGCCCCCAAACCGCAGCTAAGGGAGGTGGGCAGGCATCGGTGCTAATTCGGGACATTTTCGTCCCGGAGATCCGCCATCGGTTATTTACACCGAAAGTGAAAGCAAGAATTTCGCAAATTTTCTCAACAATAATCTCCCTAGTTAAGCGATAAAAAGAAGGGGTTAATAGCCAAATTCATGGTAATGGTGATTTGCAGGAAGGATTATCCATCTCGCTTATGCACGCTCGGACCATCGCCTCGTTTGGGGGAAATCCCAACTCGGGTTTAACAAACTTGTTGAGACTAAAAGAAGACCACTTTTCCCTCTTTTTCATTGGCCGAAATATGGAAATCATAATGGCTTAACGCTAATCAGATGTTGTTTTCCTGTTAACACTTGCAAGGATTTCGACTTAACTCCTTCTCGAAGGCCTCGTCTCGGAGGTCAGTTAAATTAGCACTTGGTGACAGCGAACTTTGTTTAGATGTTTACCGGTGTTTAGGTGCATCACGCGATTTAAATCACCATATCATGCGAATGATCGAGGGTTAAACCAGAAACTCGTTATCTATTTGAATTTTTCAAAGAAACAGTATTAAGTACTGTAAAACCTGGAAAAGTGACCACCTGTTTATGTTGACCACTTTTTAGTGAATTGTTTTTTCTAGTGTACATTTCCTTCATAAAAATTCTCGGTATAGTGACCAGTGACCACCTGTCTATTGCAATTTTTTCATTGCCAATGTACCTTAAAACGTGACCAGATAACAGATGCGTCACGTTACATCTTGCTTTAACCCTTGGACATGATGATTCTGTACTTTTTTGGTTTTGTGGTTTTTACTACGTCTATTACACTCTACATACATTTATATAAGTACAGACTGTGCAGTTTACATGTTCATTCTTTTTATTTAATTCAGGCATTCTTTGTATAGTGACCACCTGTGTACAGTGACCAACCGTGAACGTTGCATTTTTTTTGTCATTCTTAACCGGTTTTACTGTATACACTAATTCCAACACTGATGTTTATTTAGCTACATATACTGTACGTCCACACTGAAGGATCAAAGCATAGATGAATTTTTTGTTGCTTATGTGTTGCCAATTGTTCCTGGAAACATTAATTTGTGTAAACAATTTTTTTGTAAAAAAAATGGCAGCAATTAGTAAGAAAAAGTTCCAACATGTTTCCTCCGGTGTGGATGTGGCTTTTAAAAGATTAAGCCAAGATTATGTATGTGACAGAGCCCTCCAACAAGTTATTCATGTACAGTAATTGTACGTGTAATTGGGGCTTAAGCTCAGTATAAGGGTATCCGGGTTCAACCTAAAGACTTTACCCAGGCAATGTTTAAAAAATTTTCCACTTTTTCCACTGGGTTAAACTGAGGGGGCTCTCTTGGAGTCTCGTGTATTTTCAAATATTGCATTCTTTAAACCAAGCACTCAGGTAACTTTAATAAAAAAAATAGTTTGTGTAAAATGCAATCTAATTACATAAAAAACGCTGGAGTAAAGTGATTTTTGAACACGCTTCAAAAATAGATTGTCGGACTCGAGTCGCAACCAAAGCCTTGGAAAAGCCTTAAAAAATCCTTGGGAAAAAAAACGAGCGTATGGGAAAAGGTATAACCTCGCATTTCAACCTGAAGTATTCAAACAAACATTAAGTTAATTCGATTTGCATAATTTAGTACCTAGTAGTCACCGTACATGAAGGTGACTAATTCACAATCTAAAGGAATTTCAATAAACCATGCTTTTATACAGTCGAACTCGGATAAGGGAAACCCGCATAAATGGAAAAACTTGATAATTAAAAAAATGTTCAAATCCTGAACTTTTGTCCTATGTTCTGTGTTTTAAATCCACATTCTCCCCAACCTAACTTGACAACATACTCTGACAGATTTCCCTTTCCATTGATGATATCTCAAACATACATGTGTATGAATTTGAGTGCATCTTTTTTCTAATGCCATTTTCATTTAGTGAGTTACTATATTCTACGAACGTTTTTGGGAGTCTCTACAGGTTCATAAAACAAGGAGTCGACAGCATCTGCATGTACACTATATCTGACAAAACTTCTGTATAAAGCCGGAACACACTTTCACCAAACCAAATCTAAAACTCTAAACTTGAAACTTTTCTAGTTTGTGGCAACGAGACAAAAAGGCGTTGCAAACTGTTTTTGCCAAACTAAAAACTAGAAAATCGAGTTTGCAAACTTAAGTTTGGTGTTCCCGTCGAGTGTCGGTAAGATGAAAGGGAAATAGCCAAACTTTTTGGCGGTGGCGCTGCTATCAACGCTTCGTCTGCTCGATATCGATCATGCTTTCGTTGATAAAACTTTGTATAGTTACAATAAATACTTGTTTAAGAGACTAAAATATTATAAGCTACTCCATACAGTACTTAATTCATTGCTTTGAGAATAAACTGAGCTATAAAACAAGCGCTTCGATGCAAAATCCGTATAGATGAAAAACCGGATAAGTGCAATAGTTATCCTTGTCCGGATGGGTTTTTCACTTATCCGAGTTCGACTGTACATGTATCTGAAAATTACCTTAAACGTTTGAAAATAATTCTATTACATATCGTACAGACAGTAACAGTACCTAATAAAGGTATACACCATTTATTTTAAAGCCTTCTTCCTTCTAATTTCCTGTCATCATCAATGGTCACCATATTCCATTTTACATTATGGAAAGTACCCCACAATTATTAAGGATACACTTAAACATCTCGAAAAACAGGCATGTTACGAAAAAAACCGGTTTTAGACAAAAGTTGTTTTGAAGTGGATCACTGGATGGCGCTATCTCTTCTAGCATAGATGGCGCTGTTGTAGTCAAAGTCAAGGTCAACGTCGTTTTCTTCATGTCATCCCCTTTTTGTTATTACATACTCGAATGCTAAAACTACCGTAGATAATTATTATTTGGAACATGTTTTTGGAAATGTCGACCTATCGCAGGCGCCATGTTATGACCCCCTTCGAAACAAACAGCTTTTGTGTGAAAACTTTTTTTTCATAACATGTGTATTTTTCCGAGATATTTTAGTGGTAAAATGGTACACACGGTATAGTGAAATAAAATTGTGTTAATTCTGGCAAAGATTGGCATTTTTTTAGGAACGATACAATTTTTCCTAAGAATAGTTTTATTTTATTTGTTTTTTTTTGTCGAAAATACGATGCAATTTTTTTTTAAAAAATGGCGCAGTCATTCCCAGAAATAGGACACACATTGTTTAAGTGGATCCTTTAAATTGGTACACCCTGTATAATTTTCAAAAAATAATTTTCTAAAATCAATACTAATATTTGCCAAAATAAATTTTTAAAAATAAACTAACAAAGATTTTCATTTTTTTGTACATATTTTTGGGAAAAACGATTTAATTTTTTTCGTAAAAACGTTACATACAGTGTACTTAACATTTTTTTTTAAACAAATGTAATTTTTAATATACAAGTATGTGGATACATATATACCGTATACGTATCCAAGGAACTTGAATGCAACTTGCAGCTTTCACTGTACAATAAAACCTGTTAACAGTGACCACCAAAAAATTATTTTTTTTGGTCACTGTACACAGGTGGTTCACTATACACGTTTTAAACGTAATTAAATACAAAGAATGCCTGAATTAAATAAAAGATTGTACATGTACACTGAACTGATACATGTATACTGCAATACATGTAATAGAAAACCACAAAACCAAAAATTTACAGAATCATCATGTCTATGTGCATTATCTATCTGTATTTAATGCCTTATTACACATTTTTTTTTTAAAGAAAACATTATCAAGTTTTCCTCGTTTTAAATGTTTTTTTGCTTCTTGTGATCATGTTTTCGATGATTTTTTTGATCTGAATGACATGTTTGGCTGAATTATTTGAGTACCACTGGGGTTAAAGCAGGATATAAGGTGACTCATCTGTTATCTGGTCACTTTATGAGGTACATTGGGAATGTAAGAATCGCAAAAAGACAACACACACAGAAATTCCAAAAGTATCATCTTCCTTTATAATTTCAACAAAAATCTCTTTTTGAAGCTTTTCAGGAGTAGCAAAGCTGTAAAGTTGAATGTCACTATCTGCATGTAAGGTGACTCGTCTGTTATCTGGTCACTTTTTAAGGTACATTGTCAATTTAAAATTGCAAAATAAACACAACACACACCGGTCACTGTACACAATAGACAAGTGGTCACTATACAGAGAATTTTTATGCAGGAAATTCACACTTTAAAAAAACTATACTCTAAAAAGTGGTCAACATTCATAGATGGTCACTTTCCAGGTTTTGCAATATTTTCAAATTTGGCGCCCGCCGCGCATTTTGCTTTATCATCTTTTAGCAAAAGCGTCATAAGTTTGCGCCATTTTTTGTCTGACGAACAGCACATGGCGTCGCTAATGATGGTCGCTTCTGCGTTCTATTTGAGTTTGATCATTTTCAGCCAAGTAAATGTAAGATTAAATGATGTCAGACAGTAAAACTAGTTTTCTGAAAGTAAATTCAAGTCGTCTAAGAAGCGTTTGTCCCCTTCTTGTCCCTGTTGATTCAACTGGACGTTCGTACGATGGAATTATATCAGCTGGCGTAAGTAGTCTTCCTGGAACTTTAAAAGTTGATCTTCACGTGGGTTACTTGTTTACAACTACATGTATAAGTTAACCACAAAAATCATCTGACAATGTGATGCAGTGTTTATGATATACTGTCTCGAAGTATTTTTTTCTTTGTATGCATATTTTGCTAGCTGTTGACAAATGTTGCAAGCTCATGCATGCTCTAGCTCAGCAACACGCATCAGCAGGTGGATTTTTGACAGTTCTGAACTGAGCCAGAACTTTATGTAACGTTATGTAGCACTCATTTCACATTTGTGCATTTAATTCTAATACCTGATGTATTCTGTAGCTGCAATTACTGACGAACACAAGTCTGTTCGAATAGATATCTGAGATTATAATCTTATATTCCATGCAGTACGTCGATGCTCTTGAAAGTTTGACACATCAAACATCACTTATTTTGAAAATTGTCAGCGCCACAGACGAACCTGAACTTTGGAATGAGACACCACCAATGGGTTGCGGTATGATCGCAGCAGATTTGATCTCCGTTATCCAGATGTGTGGTTGACTCAAATAACAGTGAAAAAGCTGACTGTTTTGGGCACCAATTTCATACCATTATTGTTAGAGGCAAGATGGTAAAGTACTTAAGTTATTGACATAAAACATAATGTAGGTATTTTTTGCTTCCTAAGAAAGACACGTCAGATTGTTCTGACGCGCTACTCTGGCTATCTCATTTTCTACAATTGTTGCATGGGGAATTTGTGTCCAATCACAATTTTTGGTGCATTCAAAATTATCAAAGGGCATCTCGATGTTCACTGCCATGATTACTTTGCTTTTAGGCAAGGTGCTACGCGATGACACGATCTGTCCCTGTTCAAGCCAGGAGCTCGTATTGACCTAAGGAAATTCTTCTTTAGTCACAATGTGGTTGATGCCTGGAACCGCTTACCAGATAGTGTGTTTGCAAATTGCAACAGCAAAAATACATTCAAAAACCGGCTAGACAAAGTCGTGTTCCCTGTGTAATGTACTGACTGCAACAAGCTATTATAGCTTTCGCTTAACTGTTATATTATTATTATTATTATTAATCCGATTCCTGGTTGATTTAAATGGGAAAAATGATCACACATATTTAATTTTATACCTAAAACTGTCTTTGGAAAAAAATTCTGGTCGCAAAAGTTTAGACGTTTTGATTGTGAAACTTCAGCTCTGGATTTATATATTTTAAGAATATCTGATCTCTTCTCCATAACTCAAAACTGCAGGCCTACACCGGTAAACAAAAATTCTTTTGACCAATCTTAAAATGCTAAATAACTTCATCAAACCATATTACTATTGCAGATTTTTAAGTTATTTGCAGTTGTATTTTTTATTGTATTAATTGAATTTTAATTGTATTATCTACGTAATTCCAGGGCAAAGACTTTCGCCTGAAAATTCAACTTCCTTCAAATGGACGCCTTTCGGAAGCCCTGCTCGAAGGAGACATATTCCTGACGAAATATTTACTCTCAAAAAAGGACATGCTGCAACAGGTAGGAACTGTTATAATTTCGTGTCCTCAATGGCCGGATCCTTTCTAGAAAAAAACAACTTTGTTTTTCTGGCAAAGTGGGTACTTGTAGAAGTAATGATTTGAAAGGTATTGCACAATCTCGTGATGGTCATACATCTGACTATGGACATGTTATATTTTAAAATTGAGAAGTTGCAGTGCCCCAGTTGATGGTATTCAACGACGTTTTGCAAGTTGCTGTTCATTTTAAACATTTCAAATGTTTTCATTGATCCAGAGATTGCGGGATAGCAAGGATTTACCTTCATTTCTGATGGAGTTAATAGCAATTCTGGTGAGATACTGCATTTGATCTCACATGTTGTATTCATAGCCTGTTGGTCTCATAAATTTGAGTAAGAAGCCTTGATGCAAATTTTTGTTACTCAGGAAATTGAAATGCAGAAATATATTTCTGAACTGCCTGCACTCAAGCCTCCCAAATTTTACTCTAAATTAATTGAAGATTTGAATACCTTAGGATGGGACAGGTAATTTTACCAAATTTTTAACCGTTCAGTAAGTGATATTCGTATTTATGAATTCTTTTGTTATTTTTGGGTTCAGTTTAACTTTCGTGGATGAATCTTTAAGCGAAGTTCATGTTAATATCCCAGATGCAAAACTGAGGAATCATATCTTGCGAATCAAATTCCCAAATGAGGTAGAATTTAACTTATGCCGATAAAACTGACATTTTGTTTTTGAGCCGCATTTTTTGTTCATCAAGTTAAAAATTTCAGTATCCAGACGGATCTCCGACTGTTAGTGCAGATTTGCCATGCCGGTTGGAAATTCACTTCAATAAAGTAAGATTTTTAGACACTTCTAAAATTCTGAACTAGAAATTTCATGGCAAAAACGAGGGGTTGCCAAAATTGTTGTAATGCTGTCGAAGACGAGAACATCTTTGCAACAATTCTCCATTGATCAGTTAGCATTTTTAAGGGCATCATACCGAATTTTCACCTCTTTGAGTTGTTTCTTAGGCAGTCCTCTACTTACATGATAAATTCTTTTTGATGATTTCTGTTCAACTTGAGAAACTATAAAGGCGAGTTTTAGCAACATGCAGCTACGTTACTGTTTTTGAAAAGGAAATTGGGTGGCAAAGTGGCTTAGAGGTTAGTAGCCTCGTCTTGCATTCGGTAGATCTAGGTTCAATTCCCGGGTCAGCTATCCAAGATTGTGGTTTTTCATGGTTTCCCACAATTCCTCCAGGCGAATGCTGGGATAGTTCCTATATTAACTTGGCCATGACCGTCTTCCCATCCCATCCCATCATGATGCTGGGGTCCATCAATGACTTAAATTGTATAATCATCACCCCTGCCACATGGTACAACCAGTGTATGTACTGACTGCAGGGTAAAGAATTGAATTGAGATAACACACTCAGTGCATTTGTATCAAAACTCAACATACTGTAAGTTGAACACTGATTAATTATGGTGTATTTTGGGAATATACAATATTATATTTTTTAGAAGATAATGAAATTCGTTTATTACAATTCTAACAATTGGCTCCATCATTTATTTAGCATGTGATGTATCTGTAAACTTATTACATCTTTTCGTGTCGTTTAATAAGTTCTACTTTAGTTATGTACAATGTATTGTACCTCTTAACAACTGTGACTAAATGTTTACTTGTCACTTATCAAGGGTTTGAATGTGTGCTGTGGGAATTTAGAGAAATGTTAGAGAGGAAATTGAAGCTTGAATAAACTGTCTTGTTAAAATTTTAGAAATACTATAAATTTCATGAATTCATAATTCATAAACTTCATTAAAGGAAACAGCCAAAAACAATTTAATGTCTTTTTGAGATAAACTCCCTTCTAAAAGTATCATAGCTTGTTGCTAGTTCAATTAAAATGACCATGCAGGCAAGCCCTGGTTTATGAACATTCAACATATCGCAGTATGAACACTTGGATCTTTTTAGAACCAAATATCACAAACTCAAAACATGCATTTTTGCAATAATAGGCCTACCTATTAAAATGCAATATTCTGAAACGTACCATTTTCAAACTATATTTTATTATTACATTATTACAATTATCGCATCCGTTGATTTATGTTTTGTAGCAACTATTAATTATTGTTGCTATAATTCCCAACTGTGATTCACACTGTGATAATCACAAATCTGTTAAACTCGAATGTGTGCAAGTTGAGGACTGCCTGATAAAGAAAGGCAGTGAAAGCAGCCTTAAAATCAAGCCTGCTTATTAAATTCCATTTATTTATATTTTCGGGAGCTTTTTAGGTTGACCTATTTATTGTAAATGTAAAGAACCCCAAAATTTAAACAAGTTATTTCTTCCAGAATTTTTGTTTCATATTCCTTATCGTAATCGGAATAACTGCTCGTTAAAATCTTAGAAAGTTATAAGATTTGGTTGTTTTTTTGAAAATTCTCACTTAGGTTTAAAACGTTCTATCAATTTACCTAGCAATTTTTCTAGCAATATTCCAATTTAACGTGCATTTGTGAAAATTAGGCTAAAGGTCTTGCTGATGTACGGTCACAATTTGAGAAATATTTAGACGCATATCAACCATTATGGGACGTGTTGGACGAAGTGGATCAGGAAATGTGGGTCCTGGAACCTGAACAACCGCGCAGAAGTGATGTCTCGCGAAGAATCGCATTAGGCAAGAGGAATATAGGCTCTCAGTACGAAGCAAAAAAATGATCCCATCACTATATTTAACAATTTGGAAATATTCTTGGTTTAATCCTTCATAGGCAAAGGTTCTTCGCTTACTTTTACGGTGAATCCGTTGTTTCCAAACCTGAAACCTGAATTTCAGTTTCTGGGAAGTGACCGAGGTAACTTTCAATTGATTTCTTTTCTATGGTCAGGGAAATTTGTTTAAAAACCTGGAAAAGTCAGAGAAGTTGAAAATGAAATTTCTGAGAGAAACCTGCTATAATTCATGATTAAATTTAAATTTAGTTATTGGACCTCTGCAAGAAAAGCTGAATACCACGAGTGTCGATTTGTGGTAAGAAATTAGAGATAAAAATCATCTAATAATATATTAATAACTACAGTATTTGAAAACCTTTGAAAACCAAACTGAATGTTATCTTAGGGATGTTCAAAAGTCCATCACTGAAAATTGGAAAAACTTGTTAGGTCTCGAAATACCGACACGCAATAATACCAAGAAGGAAGTAAGAGTCGTTTTGTCCATTCTACCCTTAGAATTGGTTTTGGAAATTCAAGGTCGTCAGTACTGATGCTGTGTTTTCAGGAAATTCAAGGCGAATGTGGGATTTGTTACGTGTATCTACTCGGGGACAAAATCCCAGATCGGATTTGTGAGGATTTAAGATGCCAGCAACAGTTTCATGCCTGTTGCTTATTTGAGGTGATTTTAAATGCAACAATGCCGAAAATCATGTATACAGTATAAAGTTACTTTTCATGATAAAATACAAAGTAAACACCCTTCATTATTTTAATGAAATAATCTGGAAAAGTCAGGGAACTTGGAAATATTAGGGAAGAATGACTTATTTTCAAGAAGTCAGGGAAATTCAACATATTGATGTTGTCACAATCCAAACTTAATGCTTCTACGGGGTTTAAGCTCAGGGCCCTGGCATTTGCAAACTTTAAAAAAATTTCAATGCAAATTTTAACAATTTCAGAAGGAACATTTGTAAAATTTTCAACAGTTTTCGAAGACATATTTGCAAAACTTTCAATAGTATCCGAAAACAAAGTTGAGAAATTTTCCTTGTTTTCCAAATTTGTAACTATTTTCAGCAGTTTTCGACGACAAATTTGACAAATGTTCAAACTCAGGGTTTAGCCAAATGACTATTTTTTTACTCCTAAGTAAGCAGGAAGCTTGCTTCTGCAACTTATAATTGTGTTGAATTAATTTTAAAATATTAAATCTCAATAATTGAAAGTTTTGAAATTAATACTGAAATGATGGAATGCTTAATGTTCAATCAGGGTCCCCCAAACCTGGAGAACTGGGAACTATAAGTCATTAGAAGCTAAAAAAAATCAACCTTGCAATTGAAGGGGTTGTCTTAATCATAACCAGAAATTTCAAACATTTATAAATTTTGCGATTATTATCAGATACTTGTAGAAATAATGTAAAATGTAATGTGTGATGAAATATGTATTTCAGTCACTTAGTTTTAACAGAAGACCAACTGTAAAATCTAAATTTTTTATGTACATGTATTTGTTTTATCACCATGTTTTACCAAATAAGGTATTCAAGCTTATATTTGCTTGGATGAATACAAATTTCTTTAAAGCAGAAGTTTTCATGCCTTCATGGACCTCTAGAAAATAGTGTCGAAGTTGTTAAAATTATGAGAGAGGTGTAAAGAAGTTGGATAGATTAGGGTTCTACAATGAATATTTTTATGACAAGCATTTAAAATTTCCCTTCAGGTGCATTTTCTTTTCTTTGATATGGGTGATAATGTCTTTTTAATTTTTACGAGATTTTCTAATTTCAAATTTTGTTCACATTGCTATATTTAAAACTTGTTCGGTTTGTTGGGCAGAGGTTGGCTTTATCTGGAACCAAGATTTTTATGGTTTCAAATGTAGGCCTACGTATTTTCATGTCATTAAATTGGCAATTCCTTATTTTTAGTGGCTGCGGTCTTTGCCAACCGCTCAGCGCAGTTTCAACACGATTTATGGCGATTGCCCATATTGCAGCAAAGTGAGTGACCATTATTTAAATTTATTCATTGCCATGGCAAAATCTATAAGAATTTAAGGCGGGAACACGTGTTTCCTTTTTTTTCTAGCCAATATCCTGCAAAGCACCAGATTAACGATTTGGAAATGCAGGTATCAAGCTTTGGCAACTTGGATCACTTTCTGTAAATTTTAAATTTTGTAAATAAAAATATGACAGTTTTGGTAACTAAAGCTTTATGGTTAGTAAACTCTCGCGTTTATAAATTCTAGGAACTAATGACCTATATGATTATTAACTTAATGAAAATTGCAATGTATCGTTCTGTATAACCTGCAACTATGACCTTAGAATTGTGCGAAGGATTGGAAATGTCAAGGAAAACCACTTTCTTCACATGACCGACTGTCACTTGCCATTTGCTGACTGAAACATATTTTAATAGCCTTATATCATAATCTAATGCAATATTGGCGCAACGCGTGATTTAATTACGTCACTTAGTGCTTTACAGTAGGTGAAAAGCATATGATAGATGCCTTGTATTATTTGGACGATCATCAACTGCTGATTTGTTAAAAACTAATTTCTGAAACAATTTTTATTGACATTGCTGATTATGATAGTCAAGAAGCTAAGTAAAATGTTAGGGGTATCTAGAATCTTCAGGATACTGTGCTAGAATGCTCGCAGATCGTTAAGTCACGTGTTCTAAATCGACTTGCTAATTGGTGTAAAAATTCAAGTGCTATTGCTGCACTTTTGCACACATGGCTTCTTAACTGCCAAAGTTCGATCTGGGAAGATTCTAACTCTTTGAGTCATCCTCATATACTGTAGTAATATAGGTTTTTTTTTCAAAATATTTTTAATTTTAAAGTTTAATTTATATACAGTGTACAGCATAAAGTTGTATATATTTAAAGTTTAACAGAAGCCTAGCTAGTGCAATACATGCTCTCATAAAGTCAAATTTTGTAATAGTGACAATTTTAATGTTTTTTTTTTTTTATTTCTGTTGCAATCGCCATATTGCGCAAATGTTTACACAAATCGAAGTTTTTTTCGTTTTGGCAAGCATTCAGAAATGAATTACTTTAGGGCATGCTTGCATGTTTTCCTAAAAATAAAGAATTTTAACATGTTTTGATGAAAGATTTTAATTGATAAATTTTTTTCTTCAAAAATATGATTACTAAATTAAACTTTTAAATTAACAATATTTACAAAAAAAAACATTATACTGTATAGTCTTACTGTATTAGGGCTACTCAGAATCGTCAGTAATTAAGATTACCAAGATTACCAGATTACCAGATTACCAGTGGATCAAACAATTATTGGCAATACCCGTTTTTTATGAAAAACTCAAAAATAAATTAGTTTTTCTAAAAACCGGAATATACATCTTGTGAAAAATAGTTTGGTGAAATATCTTTCCAAGTTTGAAAGAGTGTTACAAAACAGTATTTAAATAAACGTCAAAAAACCGAAAATATTAAACCAAAAAAGAATTGGCAAAATTATATTACTGAATAAATTATGCCACAAACTAAACATTTAATACTTTTATTAAAGTCCATTTGCCTCAAGCCCCGCCTGTAGACATCTGGAAATGAAATCCACTATAGGTAATTTGTTGTGTCTTTGGAAATTTTCTCGTTAACTGTCAATTAACGAGAGAGACTCCATCATCCAATAATTCTACAAAAAAACAACAAAAAAAAAACCAGGGTTTATTTTATCAGGAATTTGTGGACAAGCTATTTGTGAGCTTATTTGCTATATGAAGTATCGAAAAAAATACGAGGAGACAGTTTCAAAGCAGAATTGGCCAAGATCAGGACGTCCGAGGAAACTGTCCAGGTCGTGAAAGAAGGGAAGTGATTCGAAAAGTTAAAAAAAGAAATACTAAAATGTGTGTCACAGATATTGCCAAACATATACCATCAGATAGTGGATCCTAAAACCATAAGAAATTCCCGGGTCGGCTATCTTCGATTGTGGTTTTCATGGTTTCCCACAATTTCTCCAGGTGAATGCTGAGATAGTTCC
>JAQGBX010004875.1:0-14595 GCA_034698745.1 Megaphyllum sjaelandicum | reverse complement strand
TCTCCAATCAGTCGCTAGATGGCGGCACACGTCTCGTAGGTGCCAACGAGCAGTCTCGTTAAGTGGCGCCACCTGTCCTACCTGCAAAGCCGTTTAAAAATGGCCCTGCAGCAGCATTCCCCCTAAATGAGGTTAATCTACTCGTCCATCCTGTTTTGTGTTGTGTTTTTATATATTTTTGGTAATGGCTCACGCGCTTACCGATTCTTCGTCGTTTCGTTCGAGCGGCACCTTCTCGTGAGGGCCAGAAGAGGAACGATACCCTTTTTATTCCATTCCTAACCGTCATAACCTCGGCCAGCCTTGCTACCCAAACGGTGAGTACCAGCATTTGACATTTAATTTCAATGGGAGCCAATGCATTTTCCTTAAATTTAAAAGCTGCCGAAAGACTGTATTTTATAAGCCAGTGTCTCGAGATACTGTCTTCGCAATTCTTACGTATACAGCCGCAAGGAGGATGGGTTAAATCTTTTGTTCGGGTATATTTGAGGGTCGTTCGTCGAATACCTTTCTAAAAATGGAATGGCTACGGTCATGCTTGACACTTGGATCCGTTTCGTTTTATGAACGACCCCCTTTCGAGAAGCGCCCTCTGGTGGATGGGTTTGGCGTAAGTGAGGTGAATTGAAAATGGGGGGAAATGCATCCGCGAGGTGTGGGGTTCTAACTTCTTCGTATGACGTCATTTTTGCCTTGTTTCTGCAAGAATGCAAAATCATTGACGACATTTTCTGCGAGATAACAAACAAAAATGACGTCAGGGTAATAAGGTAAAAAACCTTAAATGTTTCAGCAAGAGTACAAAATCATTGACGCCATTTTTACGTTGTTTCTGCAAGAGTACAAAGTAATTGACGTCATTTTCTGCAAGATTACAAAACAAAATGACGTTATTTTTACCTTGTTTCGATCTGCAATAGTAAAAAGTCATTTTCTGCAAGATAACAAACAAAAATGACGTCATTTTTACTTAATTGTTTCAGCAAGAGTACAAAATCATTGACGTCATTTTTACCTTGTTTCTGCAAGAGTACAAAGTAATTGACGTCATTTTCTGCGAGATTACAAACAAAATGACGTTATTTTTACCTTGTTTCTGCAATAGTAAAAAGTCGTTTTCTGCGAGATAACAAACAAAAATGACGTCATTTTTACCTTGTTTCTGCAATAGTAAAAAGTCATTGACGTCATTTTCTGCGAGATAACAAACAAAAATGACGTAATTTCTATTTTCTTTCTACAAGAATACATGGTCATTAACGTCATTTAATTTCTGCGGTAGGACACACAAAAATGACGTCATTTCTACCTTCTTTCTACGAGATTGCAGTCATTGAAGTCATTTTCTGCGAGATAACACAAAAATGGCGTCATTTTAACCATGTATTTTTTCTATGGTATTGATCGAATAAACTAAATAAGTGATATTAAATTCTGAAATTCGTTTTATGTACAATATGAAAATATATTTTAAAGAGTATTTATACAAAGTTATTGTATAATGTTTGTTACATTATGGTAAAAGGAACATTTCGTTGCATCGAGGAGCAGAACGAGGACACATTTAATTGAATTGCCATGTTTTACATTATCATTTTAATATGTTACTTAATTACGTTATGAATATTCATGACATGATTGACGTTCATTTGAACAAACAAAATGACGTCATTCTGGATTTCCCCGATGAGTGGTTATCAAGGGGCCATCCATAAAATCATGACCTTCAAATTTGAAACTTTTTAAACTTTTATTATAGATATTACGTAATTTATAAACTTAAATATACTTATTTCAAGATTTTACATAGACATTATTTGGATCTTATATATATTTTAAATTAAATTTATTTTGATATTAAAACTAATTTTATATAAATATTATATGGATTTTCTATTACAATTACGCAGATTTTTTCATTTGTCAATATTAAAACAGGGTACCCTTAGACCTGAAAAACCTGGAAAAGTCAGGGAACTTGAATATGTCTGGAAAAGTCAGGGAAGAATGGCTTATTTTGAAAAAGTCAGGGAAATTCAACCTAGTCAGTGTTGTTGCAATCCAAAATTAATGCTTCTGTTTGGTTATATCTCAGGGCTCATTTTCCGATTAGAAATTTGTAAAATTTCCAATGTTTTCCATGGACAAATTTGCGAAATTTTTCATGTTTACCGAGGATAAATTTGCAAAATATTTCATGTTTACTGAGGATAAATTTGCAAAATATTTCATGTTTACCGAGTACAAATTTTCAACATTTTCCACGTTTTCAGAATAGGCCTACAAATTTTAAACCTTTTTTTATGTAATGTTTTTTAAATTTTCAAAATTGCCATTAGCGTAAATTTTTCAAAATATGTCAATTTTTGACATTATCAGTGGTCAGGGGATTTTTTTAAAACCTGGAAAAGTCAGGGAAATTGAAAAGGAAATTTCTGGGTGGAACCCTGTATAATAACGAAATTTACATATCAGCTAAATTACAAGTAATTTTACCAAATTTACGGAAGTCACAATCACTTAAATTACGAATAAATTTACCAAATTTAAAAATAAATCAAAAAACAAACGAAAAATGTAGTGTTTACTTTGGTAAGTCTGATTTATGGATGGCCCTTAAAGGTAGAAATTAGGACAGTGGTACACTATGGTGCTTGGCAATTGTTTCTTAGCTTAATTATATTTCCTTGAATTTTTTTATTGCTCAATGACTCGCTAAATCTTTAATTTCCTGAAATTTCTTTTATAAAATTTGAGTGAAGCCAGGAACTGAGAGTTAAAATAAGACAAAAATTGCAATGGGGTCAAGTTGCTCCAACTTCGTTCATGGTCATGCTAATGACCTTTTCTGAATGAATGACCTACATTACCACCTTTTTTAAAAATGTAGGTGAAAAAGTTAAGCCTTACCGTTTTATACTCTGAATAATCTAGTTCAATTACATGACTGAAATTAGGTGAGTTTTTATCACATAGTTTTTACCAACTGATTTAGAATGATGACGTCATTTATGGATGCCCCTTATCCCAGCAATAACAGGCTAAAACCCTATAATGATATTTTAATTTAATTAGCTTAATTCACCAATTAAAAGTTATAATTTGAAATTTGAAGAAATGATTATTTTTTAATTTATAATTTTAAAAATTATCGAAGAGCTAAATTACTATGAAATTTTTTTTGTGGAAAAATTTCAATCAAAACATCATGATTTTATAAATTTAAAACGTTTTTGATAAAAAATTGAGGTTTTGTTTGGGAAAAATTGCAATTAAAACTTCATTTTTTTAATAAAATTTAATTTCCTATTTAAGTTCATTCTTTTTTTTATTTCATAATTTTAATGCACAATTTTTTTTATTATAATTCAATTTTCTATTAAAGTTTGTTTTTCATTGAAATGCATAATTTAAAGAAATGATTACTATTAAAACACGTTTTAAAAAAATTTCAAAAAACTAAATTAAGTGGAATTTTTTGTTTGTGGAAAAATTTTAATCAAAACATCATCATTTTATAAATTTAAAACGTTTTTGATACAAAAATTAAGTTTTTGTTGTGGAAAAATTGCAATTAAAACTTCATTTTTTAATAAAATTTAATTTCCTTTTTTAAGTTCATTCTTTTTTTATTTTATAATTTTAATGCACAATTTTTTTTTAATATAATTCAATTTTCTATTAAAATTTGTTTTTTTATTGTGTATATTTAATGCACAAATTGAAATGCATAATTTAAAGAAATGATTACTATTAAAACATATTTTAAAAAAATTATCAAAAGACTAAATTAAGTGGAATTTTTTGTTCGCGGAAAAACTTCAACCAAAACTTCATTTTTTATAAATTAAAAAAAATATAAATTTAAAAAAAAAATGATCAAAGAGCTAAATTACTGCAAAACTTTTTTTGTGGAAAATTTTCAATCAAACCTTTATTTTTTTAACATAATTAAATTTTTTATTAAAGTTTATTTCTCTTTTTATTTTATATATTTACTGCACAAATTTAAATGTAGAATTCGAAGAGATATTAATTACCAAAAAATATAATTCAAAATTCCGTTAAAGTTTATTGTATAATGTCATATTTACTATACAAGCCTTGTATAAGCCTACGTGTATATTATAGTATATAAATGAAATAAATAATTGTATATTTTCTATCAGCATTGTACGAATTTTACCAATATATTCATTAATGGGTCGTTTTGACACGGTTATGGTTTAATTAAACCTGCTTTATTAAATTTATTTCATGATATTTGTTATTAATGGCTTTAATACCAGCTGTATTCTCTCGTATAACATCTGTTACAAAAAGTATTAAAATATTTACACAAAAAATAATATGCGCTATTAGGCAACTGGTACAGTACATGTTCAACTTGTGTTTATTTGTGTATGTTTGATCCTTTTTCTATTTTTTTTGTATATAATTTGAAAAGTTTCGTTTAATTTTCAATGTGTTTATTTTTGATAATTGTACAGTTTTGGTCGTTTGGTCATTTTCTTATTTTTTTTTCCTACGTATGTTTGAGTTGAGATTTTTCGTACAATTTTTAATTTTTGATAAATTTAATATTTTATAAATTTGCATAACTACGGATAACCGGATGGATTTGATAGTTTTATAATTTTTAATATTTTTGCCATTGCAGATCTGTGCAAATTTGATCGTATTGTGTTTTTTGCGGATATACGGATTTGATAATTTGGTAATTTATAACAAATTTACCATCGTGGAACACGAATGTTAACGGTACCAAAAACGTGTCTAAAAGTAGCAATTTATTGAATTTAGATGCTTTTTTTAGTCACATAAAACATGTGCCATAAAAAGCTTAAAAGGTTTGTTGTCACGAATTGAAAGTTCAGCAAGTTCATTGAATGAGCAACATCATTCAAAGGCAAACGTACTTTGTAACCGTTACAATGCAAACTGATGATTTATTGACTAAACAAAATTTATTATTGAATGCAGTCAATCGATTTGCGACCTTTGATAACTGAAAAAACCGTTAGCGGAAGCGTGTTTATTGAAATAAAATCATACTCGCATTATATTTTAAGTGGGTCTAGCAGCTGGTGCTTTCTCAATGGGGATGCAAATTCCAAAGCAGTCAAAAATTCACTGAAATTAGACTGAAAATGCAGTCAAGCTCGGGCAAAATTGCATTTTAAGTTAAATTTGATTGAAAATATGGTACAATTTGAGTGAAAATGCAATTAAACTTGAGTGATTAAGTTAAATTTGAGTAAAACTGCAGACATTTTGAGTAAAAACGCTGTCAAAGTTCAGTGAAAAGGCTTTCATAGTTTAGGAAAATGCAGTCGAATTTAAGAGAAGATTTAGCCAAATTTAAGAGAAAATGCAGCCAAATTTAAGAGAAAATTCAGTCAAATTCTAGTAAAAATGCAGTTAAATTTGAGTAATACTGCAGTCAAAAATGAATGAAACTGTAGTCAAATTTGAGTTAAAATTTAATCAAATTTATGGGGAAAATACTGTCAAATTTGAGTATAAATGCGGTCAAATTGAAGAGAAGATGCAGTCAGATTTGAGTAAAAATGTAATCAAATATGAATGAAAATGTAGTCAAGTTTGAGTGAAAATTTAATTAAATTAATGGGGAAAATACTGTTAAATCTGAGTAAAAATGCAGTTAATTTTGAGTGAAAAACGCAGTCAAATTTTTGTAATAGTGCAGTCAAAAATAAATGAAAATGTAGAGAAATTTGAGGGAAAATGTAATCAAATTTATGTGGAAAATACTGTCAAATTTGAGTGAAAATGTAGTCAAATATGAATAAAAATGTAGTAAAGTTTGAGTGAAATGCGGTGCAATTTAAGAGAAGATGTAGTCAAATTTGAGTAAAATTGCAGGCAAATATGAAGTAGTCAAATTTTAGTGAAATTCAGTCAAATTTAAGAGAAAATGTAGTCAAGTTTGAGTGAAATGCAGTCAAATTTAAGAGAAAATGTAGTCAAATTTGAGTAAAATTGCAGTCAAATATGAAAGTAGGCTACTCAAGTTTGAGTGAAATTCAGTCAAATTTAAGAGAAAATGTAGTCAAATTTGAGTAAAGTTTCAGTCAAATATGAAAGTAGTCTAGTTTGAGTGAAATGCAGTTATATTTGAGAGAAAAACAGCTAAATTTGGGTAAAAATGCAGTAAAATTTGAGCGAAAATGCTGCCAAATTTAAGCTGAAACTTGTCATGGAAGAATAACTTTGTCAATCGTAATTAAAATCAAGGCGAAATGTTAATAAAACTAAACACTTTATACAAAAAAGATAACTAAATACTTTAGTTTGATGAAATTTCAGTTCAACACAATACCACCACAGTTCAACTCCCAGTCGAATTTTTATCATATCGACTCGTAGTTTATTTTGCAATTATATCACAGGATACATAATTCCGATAACAATTACGTGCATCGAGAGGCGTTTACAAGTTGTGCAGACAGACGCATTATCGGTCATCTAGCTAATCTGGTGCCAGTGCAGCGTTGCGAGATTTTTGTTTATTATAATCTTTATCATCGATGATCCAAAAATCTAGATTCATTTTAGCATTTGATTTCATTTCATTTCAGAAGATGAAGAGAAACGGAGTTAAACTCACCGGCAGCGGTGTTCTGGAGGAGAAGCACACCGCAAACGTGTTGAAAAATGGGACTTCCGTGGTCGATCCTGAAGCCCTGCGTCAAAGGGTCAGCAAGGTCATCTTCATCTCCTTGCTCATCGACTTGTTGGCATTTACCATGATTTTGCCTCTTCTTCCATCATTGTTAGATTATTACCGACAGAACGATAAGGTACGTGAGGCACCGTGTTGCGTACGTATGCTACGGGTCCGGGACCGGATTGGCCAAATCGCGAGGTCTCCTCCCGTCCATTACTTTATTTATCGCATTTACGGTTTCTTATTTCAGGGTGGACTTTTTCCGTATCTTCAAAGTAAGGTCATGTATTTTCAAGCCTTGGTGGGAGCTCCGGATAGCTTCAATACGGTTTTGTTTGGTGGTACGTACATTTTGGCCAGAACCAGGTAAACCTGGGAAAGTCAGGAAACTTGAAAATTTCTGGAAAAGTCAGGGTAGAATGACGTATTTAGAAAAAGTCAGGGGAATTCCACTTATTAATGTGGTCACAATCCAAAAGGAACGTTTACACGTGGTTATAGCGCAGAGCCCATTTGCAAAAATTTTGTTTCCCAGAACTAATTTGCACAATTTTCACCAATTTCAGAGGACAAATTTGCAAGTATTTTCAACCTATTCTGATGACAAATTTGGAAAATGTTCAACAGTTTCCGAGGACAAAATTGCAAAATTTTCAACTGTTTTCGAGTGCAGATTCGTAATATTTTCAATACTTTCCGAGGACATTTTCAACTTTTTGAAAAGTAGAAATTTTGCAAATTTTCTACAATTTCCGTGTACAACAAATTTGTCCAATTTTAGATTCTAAAGATTTCATGCTAATTTTTAAAAAAGTTAATTAGTTTTTGTTAATTTTGGACATTTTTAGCAAAAAAAGGAAATAATCTATATTTTGTTAAAATTTAGTAAATGAGGAAAGTTTAAAAACATTTTAGCTCTTGTCATGAGAAATGTAGACAATTTTACAAATTTGTCTTCGGGAACGGTAGAAAATTTTCCAAATTTGCCTTCGAAAATTGTCGAATATCTTGCAAATTTGTGCTTGGAAATGTTTTTTTAAAGTTTGCAAATGGGCCCTGAGATAACCGCGTAAAAGCATTAATTTTTCACGGACCAGCGATTGAGAAATCCAAATCGAGCATCCAAAGCCTAACTTCACAATGGCCAATTAATAGTCGAGCAAATTAATTCAAAGTCAGTGAAACTCAAGCAAACAATTCGAACATAACTCACTAAACTCCGCTCGACTTGTAGTTCAGCTCGCCCATCTCTAATGTTGTTACACAAAATAATCGGGGTCTGAGCGGACGTACCGAGCTTTTGTCGTGGTCCGTTTGAAAAGAAGTGTGTGATTAAAATTAAATTATTTTGCTAATGTAACCTTCTAATTTCTTGATTTCGCATTGTTTCAGGCCTTATCGGCTCGTTATATTCCCTTTTGCAGTTCGTGGTGTCTCCACTTATTGGCGCGCTGTCGGATGTTTACGGTCGAAGACCTCTACTACTGCTGTGCATGGTAATAGCGGGTTTTCAAGCACTTCTGCTTTGGAAGTGCTAAGCCCAGTAATTTTTCTTTTTTTTTGTAAATATTTTCAAAAAATGGTAACAATCCGTAACTTTTATGGGTTGAGCATCCTAACCTGGCGTATTTTGTTGCGAATCGAATGTTACGCGAGTTCCTTTCGTGAATCTATAAGTGCATTTTTGTTTCAGTCCGGAGAAGCAGTCGCTTACTCGGTCTGGGCCTTGTCTTCCAATTTCTCCATATTCGTGCTGGCCAGGATTATCGGAGGCATAAGCAACGGTAACGTCAGTCTCAGCACAGCGATCATGACGGACGTTTCGAGCATCCAGACGCGAGGAAAAGGAATGGTAAATTTAAACAAGTTTCGCATCAGTCGCTTTTAAACAGATTGCCGAAAGGTTTTTAAACGAGGCGTGCAAATGGGACATTTTTAAGTCGTTTAATGAAAATTTCTTTTTAGGCTTTGATCGGCATTGCCTTCTCTGTTGGATTCATCGTCGGTCCAGTCACTGGTGCGATGTTTTCGATATGGGCGAAGACGCAAACCGGCCAGTTTTATGTGGTCCCTGCTCTGCTGGCCTTAATTTTAGCCGTGATCAACGTCGTTTATCTCTATTCGTACTTCCCCGAAACACTGCCTCGAGAGAAACGGGTAAGCCAAAGCGGGATCTGTCAGCAAGAATTATTTTACAACCTTAGTTTTTTATTTTAATCCTGAATTTAAATGCATATGAGTACCGGGTAAAGTCCAAACGTTCGGTCTGTGACTGGATTGGTCAGTTGAGAAATAGACGTTGTTTTTTTAAAAAAAAATTGATCGTGGAAACTTAACGAACATCCTTCATATGCCTTCTAAGGCTACGAAGTTTGTTTTCACGACATGTTTCAGGAATTTGTATTATTTTTGGCAAAAAAAGAAAACTTTTTTTCCTCGAATGGGGTGTTAATCCATTTTACTATTATTTTAAAGGCAAAATCATTGGGCAACGGAATTTCAAAAGCCTACAACTTAATCTGTCCTTCCCAACTGTTCGGATTTAAGGCCGTTGAAGGAATCCCGGATGCAGGTTAGATTTAACTATTCCTGCAGACTGACTATCGCATTGAATTTTCACTTTGTTATCTATTTTTATTGATCCTGGCTCCTTTTTTTCTCACAGATAAACAATCGTTGCAAAATTTGGGCCGGGTTTACTTTCTCTATTTACTCATGTACTCAGGGCTGGAGTACACTTTGACTTTCCTAACACACATCAAGTTCGGATACACGAGGTATTTTTTGCTGAAATTAGTTACAAGATCATTATATATGGTAACGAATGAATTCATCCAGGTATTGTCTACTTTAGTATGCAGCAGGGCAAGATGTTTCTTTTCATAGGGATTATTATGGCTCTAGTTCAAGGTTTGTTTGGTGGAATTTGCTATTTGTGATCAAATTTGATGATTTTTAATAATTATTTATTTTCTACTCGAATAGGTGGCTATGTTAGAAGAATCCCGGCAGGAAGGGAAAAGTCGACTGCATTAAGGGTATTTTAAACATATTTTTTTACATTTTTTAACGTTTGGTTTCAATCTTTAAACGAAACATTTAAGAAATGCTTTGATTGAAATGCTTCGAAGAATGTTTTCATACTTCTCGAAGAACATTTTTAAGCATATTAGCAAATTTCGTAAACTTTTCTAATTTTCTGATGAGAAATTATCATATTTCTCAAAGAGGAGTTTCCTTGGAATAGTCAAGGAACTTGAAAATGTTTAGAGAAGTCTGAAAAGAATGGCCTATTTTGAAAAAATCAGGTAAATTCAACGTAGTCATGTTGTTGCGATTCAAAATTAATGCTTCAACATGGTTAGGTTATGACCCATTTTCCGAGTAGAAATTTGCAAAATTTTCTGTTTTCGGAGGAATACTTTAGGATTTGGGACAATATTGCCAAATTCCTCACGTTTTACTGAGGACAATATTGCCAAATTTCTCACGTTTTCCGAGGACAAAAGTGCAAAATTTCCCGCGTTTTCCGAGGATAAAATTGGAAATTTTTCCCACGTTTTCTGAGGACAAAATTGCAAAATTTCCCACATTTTCCAAGGACAGAATATCAAAACTTCCCGCGTTTTCCGAGGATAAAATTGCAAAATTTCCCATTTTACCGAGGACAAATTTACCAAATTTACCTTGTGGAAATTTCAGAGTACAAATTTTCAAAAAATTGTCATGGAAATTTTTTTACATTTTATCATGTTAATTTTCCAAATATTTTCCTGTAACGATTTTGAAAAACATGTCAATTTTTGACATTGTCATTGGTCGGGAAACTTTTTTTAAAACCTGGATAAGTCAGGGAAGTTGAAAATGAGATTTTTTGGGAATTTTTGTTTCAAAATTAAGCTTGTAAAGTTTTCATTAGAACTTTTTATAGTTTTAATAAAATTCTTTCAATAAATGTTAAAGGAAATTTCTCATAGTTATTACGAAATGTTTTATTTTTTTATGATTTCAAATGATTAAGAAACATTGACTTAAATCTTTGCACTCATACTGCATCTGCGCCTAATAATTAAAACTGTTTTTTAGGGAATTTCATTGATCATCCCATCATTTATCATCGTGGGCTTGGCATCCGATGCTTACGTGGTGTTTCTGGGTTTGGCCTTATATGCATTCGGTAATAACAATAATATTTTATGAAAGTTTTAAATGTGTAAAAATCTACGTGTCAGTAAATATTTTAATCAAGACGATAATTTTTTTTCGAGGTTGTTAAGAATAGCGAATAAATTTTAAGTTAAACTTTTTGTCATTTAAACAGCTTCGGCATCAGTTGTCCCGTGTCTCACGACGTTAGCATCTTCATTCGGTAAGTAATCAAATTATGAAGTAAAATGATACAAATCTCTCCTTCCTTCCCCTCCAATCTTACTGTAAATTTGCTAAGAAGTACATGTATATCAAGTTACCCATAAAATTTTTATGTTATTGCAAATTCACAAAAAAATACAAAAACTCGCAGCCAGTTTTTTCTTAACAAAAATTGTAAAATTTACACGGGGAAAATTTTTAAATCTTCTTAAAGTTGACATAAGATAATTGTGTAATGGGGGAACAGTGAAAGTGCATGTTATTGTTATTGGTCAATTCTGCAATATTTTCACAATTTGGTAGGTCAATTTGGCAAAAATTTGCAGCATACACAGTTTGTGTATTCTTTTATGAATTTGCCACAATTTAAAAGAGTTTTTGGGCTAAATTGACCTATTAAATTGTGAATATATTGCAAAATTGACCAATAGAAATAACATTTTATGAAAAATCGCGGGCAGGTTTTTAAAAAAAAATTTATAATTGACCTGGGAAAATTATGAAAATTTTGTAACATTCTCGTAGAAAAATTTAAAATGTTTTCAAACTTGACCTAAGAAAATTGGGTAATGGGTGAAATTTTTTATTTGGTAATTTAAAAGTAAAGCAAAATTACAACAAGTTTAAAATTTTAAAATGTTAGAATCTGTATAGCCGAAATTCCAGATTTTCGGTGTTCCCTCCTGCATATATAGAAATAACTATTTAAAATGTATAAATTTCTGCGAAAAAAATGTTCATTTCCATTGTATTCAGTCATGATTGTTTTATTTTGTAGGTTCGTATGATCAAAAAGGCAAAGTAATGGGCATTTATCGGTCACTCGGCTCATTGGCGAGATCCATTGGTCCGATTACGGCATCAGTAGGCGAGTCTTTCGAATTATTGGATTTATTTTTTCTGTTTTTTAAAAGTTTTCAGTTGGATAGTAATTTTATTCAATTTATTTTTTAGCATATTGGAGTCTTGGTCCCAGCGTTTCTTATATTTTGGGTGGTGCCTTGCTGGTTTTGCCGTATTTGCTACTTCGGAGAATTCCCAAGTAATCAATTTTACCTGAAATCTTTTATAATCAAAAATTTATTGGTGCTGGCTGTGATTTTTCAACTGTTCTGCGTTTTTTCAAAAGCCTTCCTATATTTATTTTTGTTGAAAAATATAGCATAAAAGTTTAAAAAAGTTTCAATAAAGTATTTTTATACAAAGTATTTTAATAAGTCGTAGATTTTCATAGTGCTTTCTGTTGTAATATGTAATCCTTATTTGATGAAAGTTAAAAAAGATGAATCCTGAAGAAAAACTTCAAAAATGATGAAGAAAATGTGTAAAATTGTAGGATAAGTTAGCGACTATTATTCAAATAGTGATTTTTATTGCATTTTTTTTAAATCATTCATTTATCAAAATCAAGGATCCTAAAGGAAAATGTCAATTACCTGGGTTTCCCCAGACCTTGAAAATTTGGAAATGTCAGGGAACTTGAAAATGACCTGGAAAAGTTAGGGAAGAATGGTTTAATTATTTTTTCTACAAGGTTAGGTAAGAGCTCTTTTTCCGAGTAGAAATTTGCAAAAAATGTCCACATTTTCAGAGTAAAGATTTGCAAAATTTTCCACGTTTTCCATGTACAAATTTACACAATTTCACTCGTTTTCCGAGTATTAATTTGCAAAATTTTCCACGTTTTCAGAGTCCAAATTAGAAAAATTCTCTAGGTTTTCCGAGGACAAAATTGCAAAATTTCACTTTTTTCCGAATACAAAATTTCCTCATTCAAAAAAATGTTCATGCAATTTTTTTAAATTTTAAAAAAAAATTCTATATTACTTTTCAAAATTGTCGTTAGTAAATTTTAAAAAAAACTTAATTTTTCACGTTGCTGTTGGTCAGGGAAATTTCTTTAAAACTTATTCTACAAATTATATTGCATGGAGAATAATTGAAAATAATATAAATAACACAAATGTTTTTAAGAAAAGTCTGAAACTCCTTGTTGTTAGCCAAATCTACCGCCATTATTTCAAATACTTATAACGGCGCTTCTGCGCATGGATGTTTGCCTTGTATCATGACGATCATGACTAAACGACTTTTGCACACGTGACTTCAGTCAATTCACGACTGCCAAAAGCACCATTCATGAAAGCTTCTATGCCATTCACGAAAAATGTTACATTTTTGTTATTGCAAATATTTTTTTTAAATATTAAAAGAATTTTTAATTTAATATTATTACATTTAATGTACAGTGAAACCTGTTAAGAGTGACCACCAAAAAAAATGCTATATTGGTCACTGTACTCAGGTCGTCACTGTACAAAGAATGCCTGAATTAAATTAAACTAACTAACATGTATACTGCACTTATACATGAAGACTGTAATACACATAGTAAAAAACCACAAAACCAAAAAGGTAGAGAATCATCATGTCCAAGGGTTAAAGCAAGATGTAAAGTGACTCATCTGTATAATCTGGTCACTTTTTAAGGTACATTGGCAATGTAAAAATTGCAAAAAAAAAACAAACAACACACTGGTCACTGTACACAATAGACAGGTGGTCATATTCTCTATTCAGAGAATTTTTATAAAGGAAATGTAGACTAGAAAAAACAATACACTAAAAAGTGGTCAACATAAACAGGTGGTCACTTTTCCAGGTTTTACTGTACTACTGTTTTTCAAATGAAGGTTGTTTTAAAATTTCGAAAAATGTTATGTAACAACGCGCTAATTCCATGCTTTTGCTACCGAGCAAGGTGTCTGAATGGTTAGCATTCTCGCCTCGCATTCGGTAGACCCGGGTTCGATTCCCGTGTCGGCTATTTTCGATTGTGGTTTTCCATGGTTTCCCACAATATATTTAGGCGAATGCTGGGATCTTCCTATCCTCCAGGTTGTGACAAAAACTGATTGTTTGTAAATCTTGATTCTAACTAGCCCTATTAAAACATATTTGATGTCAAATTTTTCTTAAAAACATTTGTGTTATTTATATTATTTTCAATTATTCTCCATCTTACATGGAGAATAATTCATTCGCGCTAATTCCACGTTTTTGCTACCGAGCAAGGTGGCTTAATGGTTAGCATTCTCGCCTCGCATTCAATAGACCCGGGTTCGATTCCCGTGTCGGCTATCCTCTATTGTGGTTTTTCGTGTTTTCCCGCAATCTATTTAGGCGAATGCTGGGATTGTTCCTATGTTAAATTGGCTATGACCATCTTCCTATCCTTGTTTGTGAAATTGTGAGGTTGAGGTAGTGATGTCAAATTTTTCTTTAAAACATTTATATTATTTTCAATTTTCAATATCCTTTTGTGCTAAAGTCGTTTAATTAGTCATGATAAGTATTTGTTAATTTTATATATCTCCATATAATCGCATGCGCAGCTGAAACAGAAACAAACTTCATCCGTCACCGATTATTTTAGGTAAACAAAAGGTAATGCACAGGGTTGCCAGTTTCTGCAAAGTCAGGAAAAGTCAGGCAAGAAAAATAATGTCAGGAAAAGTCAGGAAAAATAG
>JAQGBX010004874.1:0-14595 GCA_034698745.1 Megaphyllum sjaelandicum | reverse complement strand
AAATTAATTAAATTGTAATTTTGGGATCAATCATGACCAGACTAATTAGTCTGATTTAAATTGAATGATGATCCCCTATGCCACATGGTACTATGTACTGACTGCAGAGTAAAGAATAGAATAGAATAGAATAGAATAGAATTGACATTCCACCTCTGGCAAATCTGTATATCGATCTCATCGTCTGAATTTGCAATTTCCAATGTTTCTTGAGAGATGCCCTTGAAGTGCTGGGCATTGGTTCTTTCATTAGTTTCCAACTGCAAATTGTTTTTGCTCTTGAAGTTAGAGAAAGTGTCGTATTGGTCATTGGTTCTTTCATTGCAGTAAGAGCGAGTTAACTACTAGGTATTGTTTCTCCAATTGAATTAAGAGAATTTGAGGTAGTGAGAATTGCTCCCTGCACTGTATTAATGGAAGCCTCTTGAAATGGCAGTGTTGTCACAATTACTTTGTGTTTCACGATGCTTGCAAGTCAAGTAAATCCAGAAACCCCTGCGTATTCCAACGTGGAAGATGGAGATTCTTCTCGTGGCATATTTAATTTATTCTTACAACAAACCTTTCTAAAAGCTTCTAGTGCAGTTCTCAAAGAACATTGAGGCATGTCTTATAATTTCACTGTAACTAGTTAGGGATTATTAGCAATTAAGGTTGTACGTTGTTCTAGAAAGGAATTTTAAAGCAGGACCACCATGAACTATTAAAAGAGCTATGAAAACTTCGGCACTATAATAATCTGATTTTTGTTGAGGTACACTATCTTTTTCGGTGACTAGAGTAGGGGTACGATGACAATATTGCACCTCTGCTTATCTGGTCAAAATTGGGACAGCTTGCCAAATATTCAACTAAAAGAGTAAGAAACTCTCTGGCAGGACCCCTATTATCAATAGCGCCTTCACTCATCTTAATGGTTTCTGTAAAGGTCACATCAAGTGCCTGCCTGGAATTAAAGTATTTGTGGAATAGGCCATGTTTTGCACTTTTCCACAAGAGACCACTAACACAGGCGGTATTAAATATTGACTTCTTCGTGGTTACAAACTGATTAATCAACTCCTGCAAGGTCTCATGGACAGTAATATGGTCATCTTCCATTGATTGACATTCCACCTCTGGCAAATCTGTAGATCGATCTCATCGTCTGAATTTGTAATTTCTAATCTCTCTTTAGAGATGCCCATGAAGTGATGGGCATTGTTTTTTTCATTCATTTCCAACTGCAAATTGTTTTTCAATTCAATTCAACTAAGTACCTTACTATCTGTAAATAAATACTCTTTGGTAGGGGGTTTAATCCATTACCTGAATTACTCGGTTGGTACCACTGCGTTAGTGTGGACCCCAACATCATTGCAAAATTGAATTTCGTGAAGCTTAAGGCTATCCTTTGGAAGAGAGTTCCATCGTCTAATGGCATGCAAGAAATAAGACCAATAAAATATATCCGAATGAGCTCGGAGTTCCAAAAGTGGATTGGAATGACAGGTTCTACCACCTCGTTGGTTGCGTTTAAAGATTCCCTCCACCATACTTGCATTACAAGACCAATTAAATTTTTCAAATAGGCCTATGCATTGAACTTTCCGTCTGGATCGCAATGAATCCCACTGGAGACACTCGATCAATTGGGTAACGGTCTCATCTCGCTGATATTTGCCCGTGACAAATCTAGCAGCTCTCCGCTGCACCATTTCGAGTTTCTAGGCAACACAACAAACCTTTACAGGCCCACTTACAACAAACCTTTCTTAATTCACTGTAACCAGTTAGGGATTATTAGCAATGAGGTTGCATGGGGTATTGCTAAATCGGTTTTTCCCTCAATAATAGTAATAAGCTAGTCCAAGTGACTTTTAAAAGGAGGCTTGTTTTATTAACAGCTTAATGACTTGAAACATTTTGTTTCTTAACAAACTTAATGCAAAAACAAAACTTATAATTAACATTATGAGTTAAAAACAGCCTGCATCCAGTTCATAGCATGGTTTGAACAGTAAGTGAAGGGCTCTTTCCTTACAAAAACAGTTGCTCTAGTTTGATGCCCTTGATGACGTCAAAAACGCCTTGTCATGGTTTCTGATAGCAATGACGCTTTCCCAAATAAACTTGGCCACTCATGCTGTCCAGCAGGTGGTGCGTGCACCTTGAGCGCCAAAATTCAAATTTCCCGGGAGTAGCAAAGTATCCCCCAAATGTCGCGCTTTGTTTGGCGGCCAGTGGGCAGTCCAGTTTTCCAACTATCCAGTGGTCTCCAAACGTGTCCTGAAAGGAAGCAATTTGGCATCCAAGCAGAAATGACAAATTGACCGCACGCAAGTCGACAAATGGTTGTTTTCCTACGCAACTAAAACAACATATCAAGAGCACAGAACATGATTTACAGTCACGCAGATTGTCACCATAGCCATCAGAGTTAAAACCAAAAACAAACAAAGTTGTACACAGTTAAAAGGTAAAAACATACAATCAAGCAATACAAATACATCACAGAATGCCGTGCTGGAAAGGTGGGCAAGCACGCACCAAGGGACTAAGTCTTTATCAATCCGTTAGTGGGGGAAATTTTAAGTATCCCCAACAAATGCCCCCTTTAACCAAGCTACACTCTTAAGCACATAGTAGTCCCTCTGCAGCCAGTCCTTTGCAAAGTTGTATTTTATGTCCATAGGTTTTGTTCGACTATTGTCAGTATCATTCCTGGTGAACTGGATAGCTACAAATGAGTCAAAAACATGCTTGCGTGTGCGTCATGTCCAGCACAGGCTTGAACAGCTTAAACACCCCGGACAGCCAGTGAAGCTCGTTAAGGCAGTTCACAAGTCCAAGGAACTCAGACTCCAAGGTCGACAACGCAACTAGTTACTGCTTCTTGCATCCCCAGCTATGAGAACATTACCAAAGAAAATAACAAACCTGCCAAAACCCTTGCGGCTGTCTTTGTCGTTGCCCCACGATGCATTGGTTTAACCTGCCAACAAATCTGACTCGCAATCGCTGTGTCTGATCCTACTATCCCGCGTGTTTAAGCTGTACTGCAATACCTGCTGCAACATTCTGCCATGGCATTGCGAGTGGCTACCATTTTACCGCGAAAGCAGGATCGTGGCAAACAAAATGTCTGGACGAGTCCTGCTTGCAAGGAACAGCTGCCTATCAGCTGTCTGTAAGGAAACAAAGTTTCCTCCTTCTCTCAATCACTTACGCTTGCAACTGTAGCCCTGAGCTGAATAGGGACTTTTATCACGGAATTAGGTGACATCCCGTACACTTGGACGAGATCAGTGATATATTAGTCCGATCAATCTAGTTATCACCTCCGACCCGGTCGAAGTTGACACCTGGAAAGCGCTTAACGGGTCCTAGATCAGAAAGGTCAAACATGGCAAGGAAAAGCCTAACATATTTCATTAGGACAGTGTTGTTGACGGCAATGATGATAGTCGTCCACGTAAATCAAGAATGCCTCATTGTCCTTCGCGGAGACACGCAAATCCTGCCATCTGTTTGATTCTCATCCGCAAAAGTTTGGCTAGAAGTCGAATGTGCCATTGGCGTCCGCTCTGCTGCAATCCATACAGAGACTTTCGCAGCCTCCACACCGAGCCTTCGCCATCCTCCTTGTAGCCATCCAGAGGATTGATGTACGTCTCCTCCCCTAGGTCCCCATACAGGAAGGCGCATTTGACATCAAGATGGGTATCGACCCATCCCCGACGCACGACTAAAAGCAGAAAACAAACGGATAGCAACGAAATTAACTATTGGAGAAAAAACCTTGTCATAGTCGATCCCCGGCGTCTGGCGGTATTCCTGCACCGCCAGACGGGCATGGAATCTTCATTGTCGTCCCTGGGCGTCAGTCTTGATCTTAAAGACCAAACGCGCACTGGCTTCCATCCACTGATTGCACTGTGGAGTAGCCATCGCTTGTTTAAATGTTTTCGGAACAACGGCCGAAAACATTGCAATTGGATGATCGGAGGTTTCATCCATGGATTCTTCAGGAAGAAGAACGTCCACAGCGTCCTTGGAGGCCTGGGCTGAGCCCCCTTTGGTAGCTGCATCGGGTTTGCCTATGGCAAAGTCAAACGCTGCACAATCGTACACGAGTCCTCACGCTTTGTGCCAACGTTTGGCTTAGTTGTGGTGGTACACGGAATGTCCTTCCAATGTTACATACAGTACCTCACCTCACTTCGTCCTTTGTACATCCATGTCTTACACTTGACGATCTTTCGCGTCCAATCCAGATGTGCAAGGCCGCCTTTGCGGGTGGACTCGACTGTCCCCTCTCCAGAGTCACAGCGTTGAATTGCGGTGTTCAGAGAGTCATGGGTCAATGAAGTCATAATTTGAGACTGGTCCTCTGATTCCCATGTGAAGACTTGTTCAGCGCCTTTAGTTGTAATAGCAGCCTGGGCGCTGGGAGCTGCTGAAACTCGATTAGGAGGCTTACCGATCTCTGGGAAACTTGCAGTAATGGCTGCAGGTTCTGGAGACTCAATTATCTTGATGTGTTTGGACTCCTGGACTGTCCCAGTGCTTGGATCTAAGGCGCAGTAACCATTTGTGCATAGCTCATAGCCTACCAGCTCACCCTTCCAGCTCATCTGGTCGAGTTTCCCGTTCCTTTGTGCAGAAGGTTTCAGCTCGAAACATTCGGAGCCGAATGGCTCGCAAATGTCTAACTGAAGGCACCTTGCCGACAAAGCGTTCAGGGGAGTCCGGTTTCCAATCATCCGACAGATGAACCGATTCTTCAAGTATGCGAACGTCACAGCAAGTTCCCACCACGGGTTCTTGGGCAACTTAGTGTCCGTGAGCACGGCAGTAACGGAGTCTTGCATTTGGTATTTCAGAAACATTTGGGTTTATTGCACTGTCTTCACAATCCAGGATGCATTTTGCCGTTGTTTGACAGGAAAGAAGTGCCAGATCCTCCATGAAGTAAGGATAGAGCGGACAAAACTCCAGCATAATAATATTCTTTGTTCTATAACCTTATAGGTTCGGTTTTAGGACCCATTTAGACCCGTTATTTCCGTTTAGGACCGCCTTCATCTGCAGCTTCTTCACCGATGAAATGTACTGCAATAGGCAAGGTTTTGTTGAAGCTGCCTTGGTAACCCATCTAATAACATCCTTCCAGATGTGTTTTCATCTAATTCTGATTACATTAGCCTTATTCCATGGCAGAAGGGTCTGTGTCTGCCAGTCTTTTAAGAGTATTTTCATTTTTTGATCTCTGTAAACAATTAAGCCTTTGAGTTCTTTTGCAGTATTGATGAAATATTATTTTTGCTGCTGGCAAGAAATACTTTTCTCTACAAACCTTTTTATTTCAGTCATTACTGGTTCTTGACACTCAGATGGCTGACAGCAAACTACATGCTCATTATTGTCATCATCAGTCTCATAGTCGTCATCTGCTAACACCTGACAATAGTGTTCATAATTGCCATTGATCATACTATCTGTATTAGCCTACCCACCACCTGATATAGCGCTACATGAATTTCTACAAAACAAGCAAACTGCAGGCTTGCAAGTAGATTTTGAGGCAGTTGATGTACTCCCACCACCACAAGCTATGGGTGCAGGAGCTATAACCGTTAGGCAAGCATTTTTGCGGAAGTTTTAATTTCTTATGCTAAAAATTCAATATTGTTTTAAAGTGCTATCTGATGTTTTGTGTGAAATTACTTGATTAATGTACAATACTCATAAGAAAAATAAATTCAAAGAAAGTTTAACTTTAATCAAAATCCTTGCATTTTTGGTTAAAGTATTTTTGCTGAGCAAGGGGCTGTTCATAATTTACATGTACACATTTTACCACTTTTTGACCCCCTCCCCCCTAGGTGGACAGTGGTAGACAATTATGCACCCCCCTAGTGTCTACATGTACAATGCATACCCCCCTCCATGCAAAAAATATTAATTACATGTTGATTTTGTGTGAAATATTGCATTTATTAATTTTTAACAATAAAATGCTTGTTTTTAATGACAAACCTTTGTAGGCTACTCTAAAATACATGTTATAGCCTACAAAAGTTAACTTTTATCTTCCTCCCAAATTGGATCCATTGCATTATCCACAGTAACCATTTTTGAAGATTTTCTCCGAATGATTCAATGTCCGAGGAATAGAAAAACAACGAACCTACTTTTTATATTATATTTTTTGCTAATTTTAGCTATGAATTATTCCTAAAATCCGAGATTATAAATCATTTTATTTTTAAGAAACGGAGATTCGGGGAGTAATTTTTCAATTTTTAATTTGGTTTCATATCTTGATAGAGGTTTACTTTAGCATCCTATTAATTTCAAAGATTAATAATACCACTAATTATAAACTTATTAACTGATCACCGAGTCTAGGGCATACAATACTTTCTGCACAACTCAAATGCTGAAACAGCTAACTATCTTTTACCATTTTAGAACTGCCACATGCAGTCAATATCTGACACTTTAATATGATCATTTTTAGCGTGCAATGAAATTTTAATTATTGCCATTTATATTTATGGAACTTCTCATATAAATTCTTACCTATTTAAACGTTATTTCCCAGTCTCTGTTGTGATAATCTGATGTCCTATAATCGCATGTGTGGGGAGGCCTAGTAATGCTAACTATATCTCACGTGTGGGGAGGCCTAAGATGATATGGACAGCTACCAGCTTACGGTGGTTGGTGGCTGTCGGCTTAAACCACACCTCCACCTTACCCACTGGTGTGTGACGTCACCCATCAGTGGCGGCAAAATTCAAAATTTAAACCATCAGCAATTTTAATTTTTATAATGCGTCTATGTAGACATTTGATATATGCCCCCCCTTAGGTAGACAATGGTGTACAAATCCATACCCCCTTCCCCCTAGCTGTCTATGTAAATTATGAACGGCCCCCAATCAATATGCACATTCGAATCACATGCTCAGATGGTCAAAACTTTCGTTCATAATATGCCTTTTTTGCAGTGGCAAACTGAAAATTTTTTAGAGACAGTCTGGCAATCACTGGAGGCTAATGCTTTTTCTGTAATTCGGGTCCGCCTCCTATTTGCCCAGGTACGATTTCCTTGTATAATGGAAATAATAGCAGCAGAAACCATGCAGTCTAAAGAAGTTGCCTGCCCAATTGTTTCTGGAGATTAGGTTTGACTTTCAGTGGTGGTTTCACTGGGGTCGACATCAATGATCTAAAACGTTAACCCTTTTC
Organism: Megaphyllum sjaelandicum; assembly: GCA_034698745.1. NCBI lineage: Eukaryota > Metazoa > Arthropoda > Diplopoda > Julida > Julidae > Megaphyllum > Megaphyllum sjaelandicum. The sequence continues at coordinate 7,356 of JAQGBX010004874.1, read as the reverse complement.
TAATTGTAAAGCTACATATTTTTTGATTTTAAAAAAACATGCCATCTGATATGTTTATATCATACCTGAGAATACGAATAAAATTCAATGGTTGGGCTTTCACACGCCACATCCTTTGTCGAAATAGCTCTTTGTGCTGAAGCTTCATAAGTAATTGCTGCAATTATAGTAAAAAATTACAAATGTGGCTGAATTATGGCTCTTAAAAATCATTACATTATTATATGTTATCAAATGGCTATTTATTACGTGTCAGCTCTTTGTTGTATTGAGCATCTGAATCAAATATGCTTGAAAGTGGTTCAGCTCTATTTCCAAGCATAGCCAAAAGCTTTTTGCTAGTTGGGACGACTTTTGGAACATAAGCCCAGGATCAAATCTGCAATTAACGCCCTCTCACTTGCAGTTATATTGGGCCCACACTTTATTTTCTTGTCCCCCATTCTTTAAAAACAGGAGAAATCCTTAAAAAACACACATCCACTTGTTTATTAATTCAGTACGTGTGGTTACTTCTATACTAAAAATAAAGCTGCTACTCACAGCTACTATTACTGCAAGCAAAAAGTAGCTGCGAGTATCAGCTGTATTTTTTATTAAAGAAGGAACCACCCGCAGTTGCTTCATTTTTGTAAAAGAAGCTACTGTCATTATAAACACATAAAAATGTACTTACTACTATCTAAGAGCTGATGCTAGAAATACAGAGCTTGGTGCTGAAAATCATGCCGTTTTACAAGTAAAACAGTCTAGAAAATGGTGCACGTGCATTGTTTGGTCACACGGATAGGGAAAGCCAAGATCTGAAATCTGGCATCATTTTCACCCGGACTTTAGTTGGCAACACATAATCACGTTTACCTCGGTTCAGTAATTGGTTTAAAACCTTCCATTTCTTTGCTTGATCATTCCCTGCCAATGTCAGCTTATCTTGGATATAATGATATTCGGCAGTTCCTAACATTGATGTAAGTACATTTTGATAATTTCTATAATTGACCGAAGCAGCATGATCCCTTTGTTTACTTAGTAGTCTTATATAATCTATTTTTGTCCTTAATACAGTTTAATATGTTATTAGTTATCCACGGCTTCATAAGGACATTATAATACAGAGTATTTTTATTTGATTTTATGACTAGTAGAATTGTGTATAAAAACCTTGAAAACCTCAAGAAAAATATCATAAGCCCGATCTGGGCATTGCTCCTCAAACACGCTGTCCCAGGCATCTCTGCCATATCTTGCTTAGATTTAATGTAATCAATGAATTGGAACTGACTTTTATCCGCTGAACATCTAACTAGCGTCTTGGAACCCAAACTAATAAAAAATATAGCATGATCAGTTATATCCAGATCCATAACCCAGTTAAAACATTAACTTGATTATTATTGATTAGTACATGGTCAAATATGTTTTTTGTGTTATTTGTTTCCCTAGTAGGGTATGTAATATATTGATGGAAACTGTTTTCCTGAAGTGTTTTCAGATAAGATCTGGCTTCTTGACACTTTAAAGTGTCTATATTTATATCACCCATAACAAAGCGTGCTTTATGTTCACCATCAATTTTAGAGGTTACTTCTCTTATTTTAGTATTAAAACTACTTATATCAGTTCCTGGAGATCGATATATTACCCCAATAACTGCCTTTTTAGTAACTATTGTAGCCCCATCCTTGGTAATTAAATTGGTTTCACTTTCTAGCTCCACCTCAACCCATACATTCTCACATTTGTCAAGACAGAAGATTAAGTCTAATCTCTCTACGTGAGCTATAGAATCCTTAATGTATAGGGCAACGCCTCCATGTTTTACAGCAGAATCCGAGGTGGAGGTTCTAAAATTTACATATTGCAAATAGCCCGTCAAGTCATATAAATTCATTTCACCTCTAGTCTTTAGCCATGTTTCACGTAATCTTATGCAAGAGAATTTCAAGCCAATACAACACAAAATTAACCAATTCATTAAAATTATGTTTCACACTCCGAATATTTAAATGGAATCCTGAAAATAATCCATAGTTGTTAAGGGCCTTTACTTCTTGGAGATCATTGATACAATATCGCTTACACAAGCTGAATAAATGAATCTAAATCAATGTCTGCAGTATTAACCATTTCAAATTAAAATATAAACAATAGATACAACCTAAATTTCTCTTGAACCACCAGTTGTTCGACTGAGCTTGTGCAGGGTCTCATCACAGACGAGTAGAGCATTCGATGACTCCTCCTTCGTGTAGACTTTCCAATTTTTAGTCCAGACGAACTTCCACTTATACTTTCTCTTGTGATCAAGTGCCAGGGCAAGAAGCCTTCTGCCATTAGGTGTTAGATGCTCATTAACGAAGACTCGTTTGACTTCCCCGCTGAACCCTAGGTCCTTTGTCGTAAGTAGGGGACTCCTGGACTTAGCACCGTTGATAGAATTCGCCACGCTTACTCTGGAACTTGAACTTGACGATAATGGGTTCTGGAGCTTTAGATTTTGTGGGAACCCTGTGAACCACCTTAATTTATGCGGCATCCATATCCAAAGAGATCAGCTTAGCCATGTTAGCTACTATGCTCCTTAGATCTTCTTCCGTCTTCGGTACCTCACGGATTTCCTGGTTCAGTTGCCTCGAGTATTGCTGGCTCAGCTCCATCTGATCCTCGACCTGCCTAACCTTGGTCTCCAACTCCTTCTGACCAAGCGACATCTTATTCACCTCCCTCGTAGCCTCCTTTGCCACCGATTCTACATACTCAACTCGCGGCGTGAATGCATCCATCATATCGCTCAGTCCCTACATTGACGTCTTGATAACTCTGACATCTTCTTAGTGGCAGCAGGCAGTTGCTGATCCTGGATTTCATCTCACTCTTGATGGCATTCAGAGACATATGAACAATTTCGTTAGCTTTTTCACCATTTCTGGTTTCACCTTCTTCCTTTCCTGCATGAAGTTGATCCCGATCTTGCGGTGTAGCCAGCTGTGCAGCCTGCCTGCCATCCTTGCAGCTTTTGCACTTCCATGTATTCCTTTTTACGGTAGAATGCTTCCTCATATTCTTCGCCGAAGAATTTTTTACATTCACTACAGGATATACTTGAAGATTTGCTCGATTTTCATTGATTCTTGGTTGTGCAACGTTGTGATACATGGATGGAGGTTCTGGAATGCCTGGAATGGTGATTTTACAAACAGCATAGTTGTTATATTTTAACATAAAATTCTGCATGAAGAATTTGGATACCATCATGGCATGTTCAATGTCCTCAAGTGCAGTGGCGTGATTCTGATGTTCAGATGTATATGGGGCTTTCACATTGTAGATGTTCATTGTAGATGTTCTATCGACCATAGGTGTTCTTGAGGTAACGCTGTCGATTTGTGTGCCAGATAGGAAGAGTAGGCCTAGGTCACAGGCTTGGTCTACCAACCTAAGAGCGTCATCCACTGACAACGGACGGTTCCGGAGATGAATTTCCAAATCCGAGGAATTGAGTCGAGGCCGAGGAGAAGCCGTCGAGGTACCCGGGATTTAATGATCTTCTACCGTGTGTGTGACTCCATCGACGCCACTTGCTGATGGTAAGTCCGTAATCGGTTGTGGGTCGTCTTCGTGAGGGTCAGCGTTATTATCCATAATCGGTCATTGGTCATCTTCGTGAGGGTCAGCATTATTATCCATAATCGGTCGTTGGTCATCTTCTATAATCGGTCGAGGGTTGTCTTCCATAATCAGTCGAGGGTCGTCTTCCATAATCGGTCGTGGGTCGTCTTCCATAATCAGCCGTGGGTCGTCTTCCATAATCGGTCGTGGGTCGTCATCTTCAGATTCAGTTTCGGAGGCATCACATAAAAGGACATGTTTATCGAGCTCAGACATATTGGATTCAGAGTAGCCAAATGGCTGCTCAGGAAGCGTGCACGGCCTTATATGTGGTGTGGGGCGCTCCGATCGATAGGCGTGGCCCCAAACGATAGCCAATTGTGTGATGGGAAAGATGGCACTGCCTGACTCAGCTGTACCCTATGAAGCAAGACTAGTGGCGCCATTCTGTGATTAGTGGTGGAACCCAGAATTTTGCGTAATTTTTAAGCCCTCCGTTGGAAAGGAGTAAACCAATCAAATCGAACCGAAAATGGCGAATAAGATCGGAAAACATTCAAAATTTTGCAAAATTCAACTCGGAAAATTGACCCTGAGTTAACATAGTAGAAGTATTAGTTTTGGTTTGCCATGACTGCGGTGAATTTCCCTGAAAATTATGTTCAAAAAAAAGAAACACATTGGAATTGTTTAGTCCGTTGCATGTCAGCGATTTATCAGAACTTTTGTTAGCCACTTAATTGTTTATGCATGCAAGATTTTTACATTAAATTGGGGCTCGATTTTGCAATGTAATTTATATACGAGATAGATTATTGTACCCAGAATCTTTGCAATATTTCCCTCTTACTCTCCGGGGATCGGGTTTTTTTCTGTTTAGATTTTCGCACTTTTTTTATAAATATTTTTGCAAACATAAATCCTTTTTGGCGAATCCCCGGACGAGGTTCGCACTCGTGAAGTTACGTAAACCCTAAAAAGTGACAATTTCAAATCTTCCATGAACCCATCTTCAAGTGGTCGGAATGATACCAATTATCAATTTCAAATCTTAGGCATGTTTGAAACCGTTAATCTGCTTAGCATTGTCACACGCAATATGTATTTCCAATACAATTAATAAAATATAACTATTGAGAAAATTAAATCAAAATATTACTTGGCGTAATCTGCTGGCATACGTGTCTACACATGCCTTCATCTTTGGTAAGGAGGCAACAGACAGACAAACTGAAACCATCATTAATTATAATCAGATTGTTTTACAATAAAAGGTGGAAGTTGGCCAACCATGCCCTAATCAAGAAAATATGGCTATTAATAAAATGACTAAATTGGTTAATTTAACATTTCTGAGATTATCCATGCATGATCAAAAGCATATTGTTCAACCGTCATAAGTCAGTATTCTGACGGTTTGTTTGAAATTTTTTCAGGAATATTTTTGAAACTGTATCAGTACAAAGTGAACGACGCAACTAAAAGGGGGGGATCCTGTGGTACCCTCCATAGGCCTAAGGCCGTCCCGAATTCCCTCCTTATGAGAGGAGATGGATTAATTTACGATTTGAATTGTCTTATGTTTTACTGAAGGACTTTGAGGGCGGCTGTCCTTGCCTCGGGCGTCCTTGATCTGAAACGCGACGGACCCTACGAGATTCGTCGCGTTGTAAGTTCAAATACTTATACGAAATTTTCGATTCTCTCCGCAATCTTTCTTTGAGAAAGTATAATTCCAAAAACATCTTTCCTTTTAATTTTTATAAAATGGACCTTACATAACCCATTGAACCTATATTGAGAAGGAAGAAACGAGGTCGGCCAAAGAAGGTGGCCACTCAAACCCAAAGCAAAACTCCGCAGGAATCGAAAGGGATTAAATCGTCTAAGTCGGTCAAAGCATCCCTTGTTTCTCCTGCGACCCCTGTGACTAATCCACCAAGGATGCCAACCGCCATAACACGAGGAGGGAGACAAGCTTCTCTCCCCTTCGTCTCTCCCCTTCGATTAGGCGAGATCTATAAGGTCGTAGTTCAGGATGCCGACATGTTGGATGACCTAGTGGTGGACATAGTCCGTCATTTTTCGGAGGTCTCGTTTAATAATCACATGTTGCAGCTATGTCAACACCATGTCTCCCAGCAAGGAGTTCAGGATCCAGTTCATTTGGCACATGTATGCCAAAAGCTAGCAGTCAACAATTTTAGGCAAATGAGTGATTTTAATTGCCAATTTACTGAGCAAGCTAATTTCAGAAGAACAAATGTCTTCAAAGTAGCCAAAGCCGCCCAATTGTTTAATATTCTGGGACTGCGCCGTCATCGTGTTCCCACGTTTGCTGATCTTTTAAACCTAGATATTAAAACTGACGGCACGATTTCTTCTGACCAACAGCTGGTGGCCAGCTATGTTAAACTAGCCACCTCCCTGACTCCTATAAAACCACCTAGCAGTCAGTTCATCAGTTCACTTTTCCGTAGAAAATCCGAGCTTCAGACCACAGTCGTCCGTGATACCAGAGATACACCAAACACTTACCAGTTTCTTTCACTTTTTTCCGGTCACTGCATTTTGAGTTTTCAATTTGTAACCAACGTTTTGTATGTTCACGTCGCACTTTTAACTGTCAAAATAAATCGAGAAGTTATCCTTTAATTCCTTGAATAGTCCACTATCTACTCGCGTTGAAAGTTTGGAAATCGCGCATCGCGTTTTTAATCTACAGGGTTGCGAAAACCCCATCTCACGCTGTTTCGAACTCACGTCTCCAGCGAACTCGGAATCGGTTGCCGCAGGGGCTTTTAGGAAACAGCCCCCCGATCCTGAGCGTTAAGGGCTTCCCGCAGCTCTCACAAGCCATCCGCAATTAAGGTGGTTTCCTTTCGTTTCAGCCGCAGATAGTGCGGCGTCCATCCATAGCGTTAAGGAGACGCCACCTCCCTGCCCATATCAACGATCAGGTCCGGAACGTCTCCGGTCGTTATCTAGGACACCATACAGGGTGTCCTAGAGAGCGCACTCCCGCAGCGGTGTTTATTATTCCTAACATCTAGGATCAAAAGATCTGGTCAGTGGACCTTTGAAAGGCGATATGAGCGCCGGTGACGACTTTAAACAAAGTCGTTCGCCTGTAATTTTATCTTTTAGGAAATTGGCAATTAAGTCTGTCAAGATCTTTAAAATGTGAGTGTGATTTTAAGACAGGAAACGTCAAATTCAGTAGGGTAGGAAATGCCTCGCTGACGTTTGACCACTCGACCAGACCGCTTTGAAACCTTCAGGGGCGCCTCAGGCGACGGAGGGGTGGGAATTTTTGTATATATCACACCTCTGCGTGCGGGCTTTGTCGTATTTTTACGACACGGAGGATGAACTGCCCGTGCGAACAACGCGTGTTGCTCGACCGTCATTATGTTGAGGTTTTTTTTAATTAGGACTTGTTTAAAACTTAATTTTGTTGGTCATTCAGTCGTTATTGGAACCTTGGAAACCTTGGGAGTCGGATGCAATGTAGATTTAAAAGTTAATTTAATTGCACGTCTGAAATAATATACTCTCGAGTGCAAAAAAATCGACTCACCTGCAGGAATCGACTAAAAGTCTTTTTTTCTCAAAAACCAAATGTCCGATTTGAAATCGGAAAAATGTGTTTTATAAACAAGTTATTCCTCTTTATAATTCGCCTAGTGTGAAAAGGATTTCTGCGGAATAACTCTGGAGAATAGCCTGCAACTCCAATGGCTTATA
>JAQGBX010004873.1:0-14595 GCA_034698745.1 Megaphyllum sjaelandicum | reverse complement strand
CGACAGTGGGGTTGCTGGAAGAAACACGCCATGAAACATGTTTAAAAAAAAAAATGTTGCGCCAAAATGTTGAAAAACAATTTTTGTGCGCCACATTTTCATGAAACATTGTTGCAAAACGTTTGTTTTTTGCCACAATGTTGCGTTGGTGTGTACGCGCCTTTAGCCATGACATTTTTTTCCCGCCATCTTGTTTCATAGAAATGTTTCGTTGGTGTGTACACAAAACTTTCCAACAATTGTTTCAACAACAGAATGCACGAAACAAATCTCGGAAAAATGTTTTTGAAACCTTGTTGCAAAACAGTGTTTTGCAACAATGTTGAGTTGGTGTGTACGTAAGTGACGTGTCACTCGCTTGACATAGGTTAACAGATCGATAGCCACCGGTTGCACACTACTTCCTAATTTTGGCTAAGTACATGTATATCAATCCGTTTGAAAGGATTAATTGATACGCTAAATGCATATTGATCACTCCGCTCGTTAGTCGGAATGTTGGCGCTGCGAATCGGGACTCAAGGAATGCGCGAAGTGCACGTTAGCAAATTGATTGGCTTAAAAACAGCGATAACCTTGAGATTTTTTTTAAACCAATTATATCGCGTGTTGAATTTTACGCACTTCAACTTGAAAGTCGTTGTAACGCAACTTCACGATTACCCAAAGTGCCATTCGTAAACCTTCTGTTTGAGTGCTCCTATCATTTAGCTAAATAGTTAAATTTGGTATCACGCGTTTACTTATCAAGCGGCGACGGCCATTTTCAATTTTTTTTAGGTTAGCATGCAGTTACATGTATTTTAAATTGAGCTTGTCTGATAAGACCATCATCCTTATGGTTGTGCAACGATCGAGCATAACCTTGAAACAATAAGTTTGAATAACAAGAAAATTTAGCATCGCACATTGAGTTATGGGTTTCTTATCCTATTAGATTACAGTACACTGAAAAATTAACGGATGTTATTTTGGCACCAACTTTCAAATATAATCTGCATGTACTGTCTGTAATTTGCCATCAAGATGTTACACAACGAGTACTTACCAGGAATAAGTGAAGAGCGAACATGACCATGCTTGCCCACTGGAACCCCACAATTTCAAACAAAAAACCACCCAGCGAAGGTCCGATGAAAGCCCTGGACATGCACAATCAGAAAAACAAGCTTTTTTTTAATGTTCTTTTGAAAATATGAAATATGGTAAAATTGATAACGAGTATTGAGTATTAAATGACAGATTGTCTCACGTACCCTAAAGCGAATGATGACGTGTACAGCGAGGATACCATGCCATAAGTTGACAAATTATCTGGACATCCACTTTTTCTGAGGAAAAAAAAATTGTTTCCAGTCTTAGTTTCATTACTGTCTCCAATAAGAACCCACATCGAAAAAAAAAAGCTTTAGAAATATATTTTTAGAAATGTATAATTGTAATAATAATTGGTTTTTTTAAATACATTTTTAAAAAACATAAATGTATTTTTAGCTTTAAAATACATTTTAAAAGTTATTCAAACTATGTATAGATTGGAACAATCCAAGTTATTTCAAAATATATTTTAAAATGTATGCAACGTATATTTGCAAATGCATTTTCAGTACCATATAAAAGATATTTTCATTAAAATATATTTTTCAAAACATAAAGAAATGTAAATTTAATGTATTAAAAAAAATATTATTGTAAATGTATTGTATTGTATTTCGATGTTGAAACACGTCACGTGTAATAATAATTACATTGATTCTCGCAATGCATCGATGAAGCCACACACAATTTCACCTCCGATACATAAGCCATGAAATACCAACGCGACTATTATCACCCACAGAATCCTTTTGAGAAATAAAATTTGCATCATGAATAATTTTAAAAATGCAACAAAACAGTGAATGTAAAAAAACTTACGATTCGAAAGGAAAAAAGGGCGCCGGACCAATAAATAAATATGCAATGCATCCGAAAAAGCCCCCAAAGGCACACAAGATTTTGGCAATGTCCTATAAAAATAACATTTAATTATCCATCTATTAATACAATGTAAGATCATATGAATATTTTGCCACAATTGTACATCTGTTTAGGCGTATTTATATTGCAATCAATGATTCTACGAAAAAGATTTGGGGAAAACACTGATTTTGGATAGTAAACCACCTTGAAAGTTATCAACCAACCTTCAATCTAAATGGAAAGTTCATCTTCGGAAATCTGAGTAAAGCTTAATTTACACGAATTTGAAAAATTATCTTTTCAAATGTAATAAATTGAGATAGAACATATTGGAAAATTGCCAATATGATTTGAATTTGAGCAGCGCACGATTATTAGCACGTAGTTTGAGCTGTGCTCAAAACATGCAACTAAAATCAAGCTCAAATCATAAAATTTTAATATTCATTTATGGAACAAATTTGAAACAATTTTAAACATCTTGTATTTTTGCATTAAAAATCTTGCCTTTGGAACATATTTTGTTCAAGTAACTAAAAATTACGAAAAATTCATGAACTTTCCATTTAGATTGAAGATTGGTTGAAAATACATGCATAATAAAAATAACTTTTATTCGGATTTTTCTGTAAACAATTTAGTTTACTCCAGAAAGCTCCCAGTTTTAGTTTCCTTGAAATTAGATCTCAATAGTAATGAAATTTTGTTTTTATTATCACTTCACGTGCAACTCATTTTAAACTGTCTCAATTGCACAGTTCAATGTCAAGCCATTAATAAAAACGTTGTTAAAAAAATATTTGCAAAAACGTTTTTTTTTCTTTTTTTTTAGTAAGCATGCCATGTCAAAATGCTAGTGATACAGGATTTTACCTCTGATAACATAAAATGTTTCACAGAAAATTAGCTCAAGATTGTAAAACTACAATACATACAGTAAGTTGAAACTTTCTTCAGTATTACCGTCGTTTACACAGAAAAGCAAGAAGATGAATAAATGAACCTCCGTAATTTCTCCAAAATTATTGCTCTACATTTTACATGCCTTGACCCAATTTGGAAAATAAATGCTCTGAAGTTGTCTGAACGAACCTACATTTAATGTCGTTAATACTTTAGACATCATAGACTAGCGTGACAAAGAATAAAAATAGTTTGATTTCAATATCTTGACTTAAGTTCTTGACGTCTTATTTCTCTAATAATATCAATGATGGAAGCTTCAATTTCAGAAATACCCAAATACATTTTAAATTCTTCTATCATTCCTGAACATATTTCAACATTAAAAGATATGGTTTCAAAATTGCACTTGCTTAAAATTCGAAAACAAAGACCGACTCCGAGGAGATAATAACTCATCAGCGGTATATTGTTCGTTTTTTTTTAAAAAAACTTGTGAAGGCATTTCAGGCCTATGAGTGGATTGAAAAGTTCAGAATTGGACAGAGAGCTATGAAAGATGTTCAGAGAAGTGGACGTCCAATGTCATCAGAAATGCCAGGCAGTGTCTCGTTGCCAGAACGATGGGGAAAATGCATCTCCCACGATGGAATTTTTTTAAATTAATAAATTATTGGTGACGTTTTCATAAACATGTATTCCAACACGTTTGAACTTAAGTAAAACATCTAGGTAAAACCTTGTAAAATTCTACACAGCTACGACCACTATGCAATCTAAATATTAAAGTTTCGGTAAAATTTGCAGCGTAATCTTAGAGAATATTTTCTATCTCCAATTATTGCAATGAATTTTACGTTAACATTGTCATGACTGATATCAAGACAAATTTTCCTCTTTTTTACAGATAATTACCGAATAAAAATTGCAAATTTCAGGGAGTTCAACAACTAATTCAACTTTTGGGAAAATCTCTTCAAAATTAATCAATTTAGGTTTTCACTTGTCAAAAAAACTTTTTTAAAAATACATTTTTAAATGAATATCTGATAAATATTATGAAAAATTATTGAAATTTTATAATTAAAAGTTTCCTCTGTTTATTCCACGAAACCGGTTTCATTTAAAACTATTTAAATATTTTACAAATTCCCTCAAAGTTGGAGACCTCCAACAGCATATCACTGTCATTATCTTACCTGTAGCTTTTCAAATAAGCAAACTATTTGCTAAGTATAGTTAATAGAAAATAATGTTTACTTTACCATTCTGTCGCATAATGCTCCCCAAATAGGTGTTGTCAGTCCATAAACGGCACCATTCACCACGAACATCAGACCAATTTGCAAAGGAGTCAAATTAAACTATGCGAGGAATCGATAAATACCCTTCTGTTAACATTGACTAATTTGCTGAGAATTCCATCAATTTATAAACATACGAAAATCGATTAATATAAAGACAACAACTGACCTGTCTCACGTGTGGTTCCAGAGTTGCTGACAGGAATCCAATGCTTGCCGCGCTGACAAATAAACTCATAGCGGCAATTGCTACTGAAGGAATTTTCAGAATGGTCAACATACTTTGGATTTTATCAGAAACAATTTCAGCTGAAATAGAATTATAATTATCGAATAATTATTCTCCCTGAAGAGCAACACAATGTCTGCGACAGTAATCATCTTGGCTTACAGTCTTGATTTGGTAAAATGAAGTGGGTGACGACACACCCCACCAACAGAAGCACTCCAAGGGACACAAAAGGCAATGTATAACCTCCAACCTGAAATATATGTTTACAGTCAATAAAATGGAACTACTAATGACGATACGAGATAATGCTCAATTAATAGCATTGTTGAAAGGCGTTTAACTTACTTCGTATAAGGCACCGCCAATTGTTGGTCCCGCAATAATGCCTAATCCAAAAAAGGTTTCTAAAGTCCCCTTAGTACCAAAAGTTGAAAAATTAAGTCAAAAAACCATTGGTACTTAAAATGCGAAGGTCATTTGAGCAAATGGACACTTACAAAAGCGATGGCCACATTATCCGGGAACTCTTTAGCAATGATGGAGAAGCCCGCTGTCAGATAGCCAGCATTTCCACAGGCTTCCACGATACGGATTAAAAAAGCATATGTCAAAAATACACTATGAGAATATACTTTGTCCAGCAATCTAAAAATACACCAAGAAATTTGTGTGGCAACATTAAATGAAGACATGATGCAAACAAATGCAGAGAACGAGTTCGAAGAAACAATTTACCCAAAAAGAATGCAACAGGTCGCCATTAGAAATATTCCAGTTTGAAGCATAAACTTAGGTCCAATTCGAGTGAGCTAATGATAACAACAAATATAACATCGTTTTAAATACACCCTAGGTTAATATTTCCCAAGCATACAATGTTCTACAATTGAGCACATGCTACAGATGACTGTCATTGCTACAATGCCATGCACGTGTTACATGCATGATCAATCACAGAACTTAATTAATCTATCATCTACTTACTGTATACAGCATAACATTACATAATATAATTAATATATGAACGCGAAGAATATCTGTTGTAATATTAAGCTCAAACTTACAAAACTTCCATAGAAGGGTGAAACAATAAAAACTGTAAGTTCAAATATTCCAAACACCAAGCCATATTCAGTTGGGGTTGCTCCTTTCTTCTCAGCCTAAAGAGATAAGTAAAGATAAAATACCGACTTGAGAAAATGACTTAATTACGTGTACTGTACGTACAAAGTTCTCCAACATACAAAGTTCTAAATATCCAAATATTGATCTTTGTAAATTGCAATGCATGCATGCAATTTGCAAAGATCAATATTTGAATCCTGTCAGCAAATTCAAAATTCAAGAACACTTTTCCGAATATGGTAGCATCTATTGAATTCATCAAGTTTTTTCACTACAATTAGGGTACTCATGCAGATTCCGACACAAACTTCACAGATAGAAATTCCATTAATCGGCAGCTAAGTGTCTTACTTAGGATCATTAAATCTTGGCAGTGTTGCAGCCGTGAAGTCACGTGTTGCAAAAGAAATGCATTAATTGGTTTAGCTACAGCGATAGAATTGAGTGATTTTTTTAAACCAATTAGCGTTTCGATTTTGTACACATGATTTCACGACAGCCAAAAGTGCCATTCGTAAAGGTTCTGAACAAGTACACATGCACTTCTAAAACAGGAACATTTACGAACCTCGGCTGGGAAGAATGGTGCTTGAAGAGAGATGCAGACAGCGCTGCAGAAATTTACGACAATAAAGGTAATCAAGGTAATCCATTGTCGTTTGCTCAATTTGCTAGGTTGGGCCTCCAATGGCGGTGGCAGCTGTCCATCTGGGCGATAAGAACGGGTGGACACTGTTCTCCTCCGGCCATGAGGGAAGAGGATCTCGATGGACTGACTCGAAAGATGCTGGCTCTGAAATTCTCCCAACATTTCTGCAATAAAATGCATCGCTACATGAGCAGATAGCAAATTAACTTAAACTTTGATTGATTTGAATAGCAGAATTCGATGCATTATTGGAGGAACTGCGATGTTTCTTGCAAAACGAAAATTATCTGCAAATATCCTACTGTATATCATTAGTTGCAAAGTAAAGTTAAAAAACAGGTATTATTGAAAGATTTAGATTTTTATCATAGTGAAAACCTGTTTGATGTGACGTTAACTTGACTTTGGCATTAGGGCAGTAACCACATGGTGCGGTGAATCTAAATGACTTCTAATGATACACTGTAGGATAACAATCAAAAAATTCTAAAAAAAAAAAATTCCATACTGCGATTTTGTTTTAGTATATCGAGGAGTTCAGTAAATTTGAGTAGTTTCATTTTTTCAATGTGAAAAAAAAATCCTGTTATTTCTATACAGTCCGTGACAAAGAGCGCCAACCACGATGAAATGGAGAAATTGTCCAATTGTATTTACTCTAAATTTTTAACTCAACAACAGACTGTTAACGTAATTGGAAAATATCTATTCAAACATTTATGCTGAAGAAACTGAAGAAAAAGCATTAATCGAAAAGGTCAGTTAGCATAAAATGGCCTTGCACCCCGAACAATTACTTCGAAACAATGATTCAAGGTCAAGTTTCTTGGTGCAAAAGTAAAATGGACAACTTTGTTGGGCGTTTCAAATAATTTGAAATTATGAACTTTATTCTTGGGAAACGCCAACGTTGGCATTTTTACGGGAGCTGACTTTACCCTTAGCCAATGAACAAGGTCCTATCGATTAATTCCAATGCCGAAAATAAGTTCCCTCCCCTTCTTTCTCTCATCCCCCTCCCCCCCTGCCCCCATTCAACTTATGAGAATTGTGAAATGCAGCATTTGCTCCATCACAGCAAGGAACATAAAAAAATCCACACAAACAGGCGTGCAGAAACTGTTTTTTTGATAAACAAACTCACTTCAACAACACACTAATCACAATAACGCAATATTTCTCAAATTGTTTTTTTCTAATATTATTAAACAAAATGTAACAATCTTAATTGATCCTTTTTCATACTTCTAGCATGCAACATTTGGTTAAAAACTACGAGTTTGAAAAGAAAAACGTGCACCATCTTACCGCTTCAGTGGCTTGGAGATGAGTGGCGAGTGGATAAAGAAGACCGCCTCTGTCTTGGCCATGGTGAACTTTGCATTCGCCCTCTTGGGGTCACTCGTGCCCCTGGCAGGCAATCTGACCGGCAATGCATTTATTGGGATGAAGTTTTCGGTGTGTACGTGGGCTTCATATCTCTGTGATAACACTGGATGAAAAATGAGGGTGATAGGTCAGCAGTGAAAGGGAAAAAGGCCATGATCGAGAAGCGCAGTCGTGTATGACCAACTAGCAATGAATCAAAAGATTTGGCCATCAGAAGCAGTGTTTCTACCATTAAAACGACATAAACAAACGAATTATTGACTGTCGAGATCAGGCTGAAGCACGCTTGTCAGCCCGACATTTATTTACAATAAAATGGACACTAGGTTAATGACTTAGGAATGAGATTTTTTTTTTAAACTTGACAAGACAGACGCCCAGACTCCGGTCAACGTTTCAATTCACTTCCCAGTTCCTCTACAGGAGGAATAATCATAATCTTAAGATTTATTTATTCATACTGTATGTGGTATGGTTCATCTGACTAAGGGACCATTAAAAAAGGACGTCCTCATATAGGGGGTAGTGGAAGGATAGGTTCAGTCACGGACACAATGTGGACAGGGGGAGGGAGGGAGGCATGACCAACTCGGACGTCCACTCGATTAAAAAAAAATGCCAAATAAAATCAGTTCCCAAAGTAAAAGGGGAATTGAGTCGGTAAACAGGGTACCTCCAGTCCTGGAAAACCTGGAAAAGTCAAAGAACTAAAAGCTCAGGGTCAATTTGCAAACTTTTACATTTTCACAGTACAAATTTGCAAAATTATCAACCTTTTCCAAAGTCATCTTAACAAATTTTGTCCGGTCAATAAGGACCCCGGCCTCCCTCCATTCGGACGTCAAAAACTTAAAAAATATTGTGTACGGAAAATTTTTAAAGTTTTGCAAATTTGTACTCGGAAAACGTACATTTTGTACTCTGAAAAGGTTGAAAATGTTGCCAATTTGTCCTCAGACTCTGTTGGACTGTTTTCGAGTACAGAACTTTTAAAATTTTCAACAATTTCCAATGACAAATTGGCAAAATTTTCAACCTTTTCAGCTAGAGTACAAAATTTACGTTTTCCGAGTACAAATTTGCAAAACTTTCAAAAGTTTCCGTATACAATATTTTTAAGTTTCTGACGTCCGAATGGGGG
Source organism: Megaphyllum sjaelandicum (assembly GCA_034698745.1). Taxonomy (NCBI): domain Eukaryota; kingdom Metazoa; phylum Arthropoda; class Diplopoda; order Julida; family Julidae; genus Megaphyllum; species Megaphyllum sjaelandicum. Next base: position 5,890 of record JAQGBX010004873.1, on the reverse strand, counting down.
ATGGGTCCTTATTGACCGGACACAATGTGGACAGGGCCCATAAACAAGTGGCAACCATTAGTAACAATGACTGTACAAGTACATGCTAAATTATTTATCTCTAAGTTTAAAACTTTTAAAAGCTATAAAAGCGTCTGAATTTTTTTTTCTACTTCCAAGAAGATGATGTAATATTAAGAAATATAGTTAACCTCCGAATAATATTTTATTGCTTTATTCAGAATTATATAAGGTACGAGGAAAAAATAAAAACTCAAACAATATAAACTGTTTAAAGGGCCTAATATACTGTGCATGGTTTCAAATATAAAAAAATTTCATAGTTATGCTAGCTTACGATAACATGCTCTCAATAAATCTTTTTAACTTATAACATTTGAAAAACTTTTTTATAAAATTTTACAGTAGGCAATACTACCAATTACTAATTTCATAAATAGTCCATTAAAGGAAATTGAAATGCGAAAATATGATGTTAGGCATTTTATTACATATTTTATTAACGTACACGTTAATAAGATTTAAGACATCAATTAAAAGTATAAATATAATTTTTTTTAAATATTAGTTTAAACGAATAAATTTTCTTTGTTAAACTGGTTATTAATTATTTATAAAAATGCAGCACCATAGATTTTTGTATGTGAACATATATAAAATGAAAACACGAAACCCGGTTAACCCGGCTCCGGATAATCGAGCGTTATACATTGTATATTACCCTTAATATTTTTCTTACTTAATTTTTTTTTAAAATACTAATCAAACTTATTTACTTTTGTTTTAGTTTAAAAAGCAGTAAAATTGTAGATGAAATGCGGACAAATTATTTTTATTTTGGAAATTTTCAACTTGTTGACATTTACTTTCGGGCATTGGTATTGGTACTCAATATTTTGATCGATAATACGTATTTTCAATTCCACGAATTATAGAATGAAAGTTTGAAAACCCATTTAGGCATTATTCCCGGGACAAAACACTTTGCTTGTCATTGCATTGCAGTATCAAAACAAAAACAAACCATATTTTCAATGTTCCTCCATCGAATTCAAGTTCAGCTCCACAGTTCAGTCACGTGGCTTGCACATTGACTTTAAAAACCAGTGTAGTGCCCTCTGCATCAGTCTCATATTTTGCTCATCAAAGTGATTAAGAGAAGGATTGTAGTCCATTCGCTCGAAGATGACACTTTCCCAGATTGCAAGTCTATCGCAATCGTCAGTCAACTTTAAATAAAATAGGTTATCCTTGCTATCATTTATCAAAAATAGGCCATGCTACAGGGTGAGACATATCTTTGCACCATCGCAGCTTGTAAACACCCGATAAGTACTGTCACAGAAATGGGATACATGGCTCAGGAGCCCGGGGAGAGAAAACAGTCGTAAATTTGGGCTTAGGTCATGTAAAATTTAAGCAATTGGACACTTTATAATATATACGTCCTTGACTATTCATTAATTAGTTTATAGCCAAGAATACACATGTGCCTGCTATATTCTCTGGCAACCTGATGTAACCAGTTTGTAATTCAACACTGGCTGGACTATAACGTTTTATGTGCAATACACTATCGTTAAGGATGAATGGGCGTTGCAAATACAGTATAAATAATTAGTAGAAGCTCTCTGATTTAAGACACGGATTTCATTAAAAAGTCTCGAAATTTCACGGAAAATTGAACTACTTTTTATATGGGCCAGTACAACGAAGCAGGTTTGACGATATCAATTTTACTCACAATCTTTGAAATCTTATATGGCTGAGGTGGACATGATGCCAAAGTCATGACTGGACGAAATGAAGTGAATTATGATATAGGGATGAAATTAATTAGGTTAGAACAAATAATTCACAGTCCCCTCGGAGGAGGGGAGAAGAGAAATTTGAAAAGCATTGTGAAATACACGTAAATGTATATGCAGCATTTGAGTGATCACTGCTTCATAAATATGCTTTGGTCATTTCCTTTATATGTTTCTGATCTTTTGTAGTATTTTTGTTCCATTCGTACGAAATTACTTTGGTTCAAGACCAATAATTAGTAAAAAAACAGCAGTTACATTCTTGCAATTTTTTTGGGGACGACTAACGATCATGAGAATTACTGTTGTGAATTTATTGAGTTTGTATTAACGACATTCGAGGCAGCATAGGTCAAATGTCAGGGTACGGAAAATAGGAGAGCAGGGATGGATCAAGCATTTTATCCCCATCAAGGTAGCGCTGCTAAAGATTCAGAAAAGTTGTTTCACATATCAAGCTTCTGGTGTTTCAAAAACGGCACATTCCACAAAATGAGTGCGAAATTTTGTGAATGAACTAATTCGCATTAGGAGTGATCATACAGGGGCTTTACGAATCGTACTTTGGCAGCATGAAGTCACGTGTGCAGAATCGATACGCTAATTGGTTTAGAAATTTGCTCACGATTAGCGCTGTTTTTAAACCAATTAATGCAATATTTTGCACTAATATTAATACGCCAAATTTTAACGCGATAACTGCAACATTTTTTGCTTTTGTAATAACTATCCTTTCAATACGCCACCGAATTGGCGTAATAAAATGCATCCGAAATATTATATAATAATTCTGCAATGTGATATATTGCAATATATATGTGAGACTTTCGTAAAAAATGCTAATTAAGCGGATACCAGACGTGTCAGGCTGCGTCGGCACATATACACTGTATTCATTTAATTTCATTGATAAAATTTATTTTATTTCAAAGTTCACGTTTGTAATTCCGAGAAAGTATGTCAGATTTAAATGAAATAAGTGAGCCATATAGGTCAACATGAAAATCCACGAAGAGGAAAGTAAAAAGAAAACGTAAAATTTTCAATTAGAATTAAGACATAGTAATTAATACAGCACATGTACAACTACATGTACACTGTATATACAATTGCATATTGTAAATGACTAAGGCTCAATCATAAAAAACACTAAACAGTATAAAAGCAGAACGATATTCATATACTGTATATACTGTGCAATATATTAACATAATCAAAACAAAACGTTTTCAAGAACCACATTATAATAGGTAAAAAGTTATTTTTAGATACTGTTCAATAGCTTGTGAACAAACAAGGCCCTACTCAAATATTCCCGAAAATCACTTGTATTAATGGCCACTTATCATCAGCAGCACCCTTGAGTGTGTAAAATAGCAACCACTTGTTTATGAGAGTTCTCAAGTTCTACAGAATGAATTATTGCAAAACTTGCATTATGGTCAGTTTGGCGATTTTATGTGTGCAAAAATGCATTACATTCTGCTACAAAGTGAACAAAACGGAAGCAGAAACATGATGATTACGGAAGAATTTGTGGAACTTGGAAGTACAATATGTGTGAAAACCACCATAAACCCGGAAAAGGTCTTTGAATGCAGCACGACATAACGCTGTTGTTCGTAGAGAGATTGACATCTTTTTGGGGCAAATGCAACCAATTGTGATTGCACAAATGCCAAAAATTTCGATTGCCCAGGTAGCCTTAAAGAATATAAATCAATGATTATTTCATAATTTGCAATGTCCAATCATAAATGCGTTGCAAGTGAGCAATGAAAGATGGCAATCTTCCCTAGCATCAATGTTATGCCGTGCAGCCAGCCGCGAAGCCACCCATACAAGCCATTGCATTGTTGGTCAGGAACATGTCATCAATTTGTCCACAGATTGACACACAAAAAAAAAGAGGTTAGCGGGCTCTTCCTCAAATCCGGGAATTATTGGGTTGGCCTTTGAACCATGCTTTGCCCTCCGTCAACCACTCTGATCACTATGGTCAAGAATATGTCCAAAAGTTCAAGAAGTTGTCAAAGCATTTTTGAGATTAAACTTTGACCAATTGACTTTGACAGCTAACCTAATAATTTGTCCAAAAAAAAAAAAAGGATTTAAATTGCTTGCATTGCATAATTTGCTTTACTTAAAACAAATGCTTACTATAAAATGTTCCATTATTCCATGTTGCTAATTTAGTTTGAATTAAAATTTCGTAACATGCAATTGAATAACTTTGACGCAAGTTTTAAACAGTGAATAGTAATTGTTGGCTGCTGTAATGCTCATTATTTTGCAATACAGGCAACATAAATGTGCTTTCTATTGATGCAGTGTTTACACAGGTAACTAGAAGTGCCAAGAGTATAAATAGCACAACTTTGAAATATATACAGTGAGTCTATAGTAGCCTGAAATAATACTTTAATTAGGTTGAAAGAAAATAGCAACAGTAATAAATCTCACGAATGGCACGAGCAAGACCCCAAATAATTGTCATGAGAAGGAAAAACGCCAGGCATTTTCCAGTATTAAATTACTTTGTTGTGACTTCACTTAAAATCGAGTGTAATCAATACTTAAAAAATTACTGTCTTCATGCATTTGTAAACAAACAAGAGCACGAAGAAGTCGTTTCGTTTCTATTTGTGGAAAATTCCTGTAAGTCTGTACTAGATAAAGAATCCCAAATTTACTATGGAAATTATACGTACTTTATAAACATGTATATTAGTATGTAACAGTGAACATTTTCAGTTAAACTGCGACAGTCGTGTTTATAAAGATGGAAAGCCATCTTTACCTCTCGTGGTTTATTATCTCAGTATACATACTGTAGGGATTAAGCTATAGTGCACAAGCACTCGACAACACCCGAAGGAATAGGGGCACTCAGACAGAAGCTTTACGAATGGCACTTTTGGCAGTCGTGAAGAACGTCACGTGTGCAAAAGGAATGCATTAATTGGTTTAAAAACATCCTTAACCTTGAGTGAAAATGTTAAACTAATTAATAAGAGTGTTAGTTCTACACACGTGACATTATGACTGCCAAACGTGCCATTCGTAAAGCTTCTGTCTAGAGATAAGATATTGCACTAAAAATGACTAAGGGGTCTCAGCCCCTAAGTTCTGGCATTTTGGTTTTTGTTGGAAGAAATGTATTATTCTATTTTTCTATTTATATTATTTCTCCTAATATAATGGGGAAAATATTCATAACATTTATCCTTGCATACTTTAAATATTGTGTACACATTCGTTTATGTCGATGTTAAACTGCTAAACAACAGGAAAACAAGGAAAAAAGGAATGAGTTTATGACCACATTTCCACCCACTTCAAATTAGTACGCAACTACAAGTATGTTTTGAAAAACTCAAATGAGGATTGTATAGTTGCATCCGACAACTATTGAATTTGGCGTGTACATACATGTAAACAGGAAAACGGGAATGTTTTCGGATTATCCTAGTGAAGCGAGACATATACATGATTATGCAACAGGAACTGTTTAAGTATACTGTTATATTATTTAATTGCAGGATGGCGTCAGACAACAATTACAAATAACTGCACCTGTAGTTACAACAACTACTGTTTAAATAGCTGCACTTGTATATGAGGGTCGACTACTCCAAAAGAAATGCACCAAATTTATTTTAAAATTCAATTTTTGTACCACATTCTTGCTATATTTACGAAGTGCTCAGCAGGATCTTCCTTGCATTCAAATTAAATTCAAACCATTCCCGCAAGATGGCCTCATCAAAAGCTTGGCTCTGTTATAGAGTTCCTGTTTTCTTAGAATGAGACATTGAGAAACATATCCACAAGAAGTTGAAAAATGTATATGGATAACTGTCGATTGTCATTGTAGCCGGTCCCAAGCCCGGGTTAATGGGAAGGGCTGGGCAGATGCGTGTTAAGTAGTTAATAGTGTTGATGAGCTACCTGTTACAAAACCGACATACAGTACAATATGATCAGTGATATCTACTAATGTACTCTAATTGGCTCCAGTGTGTGACACCAACGGGCCCTGCGTCCATGGTTGATGATAATGATGATGATGATGATGATGA
>JAQGBX010004872.1:0-14596 GCA_034698745.1 Megaphyllum sjaelandicum | reverse complement strand
CCAGGAATCGAACCTGAGTCTACCGAATGCAAGACGAGGATGCCAACCTCTAAGCCACCTTGCTCGGTTGCACCTTGCACCATTGAAGTGACACCCCTTGCATTTTGCAGTGCAAAAAAGTCCTTCAATTCAATTCAACTCAGTACTCTACTATCAGTAAATGAATACCACGTGGTAATCAATTAACCCAACTTATTCGGTAGTTACCACCGCATTAGCGTGGGCCCCAACATCATTGTAAAATTGAATTTCTTGATTAAGCTTTGGAAGAGAGTTCCAAAGTCTAATGGCATGCAAGAAATAATACCAATAGAATGGCTCAGAGTTCCATAAGTTTATTGGAATGACAGGTTCTACCACCTTGGTGGTTACGTTTAAAGATGTCCTCCACCATACTTGAATTGCAGACAATTTAATTTATTTACTGATTTATGTGCCACATTTTGCATATATACACTACAGTATATTTAAAAAAATTAATTTGTATTGTTATGCATAAATTTACGCGTGAATAATGCGCTTTATGTTCATTAGTGGTACTCAGATTAAAGCTTTACGAATCGTTCTTTTGCAGTCGCGAAATCCCGGGTTTCAAAGCGCACCGATTTGACTTCTCGACTGCCAAAAATAAGTACGATTCATAAAGGTTCACACTGATTACCCTATAATGTAAACGTATAATTTATGTAAGTATACACCCCATGAGTTTTGGATGTTTTGACATATAACAACGATAGTCAATTCAGGTCAGTTCAGTTGTGTATATTGCCAATTTATGATTTAATTGCTGCAATAACCCAATTAGCTGTTTTTTTCACTTTTGTCTTTTGATAATTGAAAGATAAAGACGAGAAAAATCTTTCCTTATATCAGCTATATTTCCCTATATAGACAGATTTAAAACTATACCGAAAAAGAGGGCGGACAATTTGGTCGAAATCAGACGCTCTGATCTTGCAATGATGACGTTTTTATGCAAAAATCAATATAAAGTCATCATGTTTTATAATTTTCTAGACTCCCATTTCCGTTTTTTTTAGTTGTAATTTATGGACTACTTCATAGACTTCCCCTATTTTCCTTCCTCGGAATGATAATCATGAATAATGAAAATGATGATCAAAGATGGTCGACTTTTGCGAACATCCTTTGTGCCCTATAAGATGCTTGTTCGTGCGGGCCTTTATTCGAAGGTTGTTGAACGCTCCTTTGGAGCGCAGCAGTTGATTTAATAAATACTCCAGATTTATTTCTAGTCATATCGCCTCTAATTAAGTGTAATTTGCGCGTAGATGTAGGTCTGAAAAACTTTATTCAATATTGGCTTTAAGTAGGATATCCTGTGTCTCCGTCTCTCCCTCATAGAATCAGTTTTTCGAGCAGACAAATTTATGGTAATTTAACTCTAACGCATTGATCCTTCTTTCACCAAATTAAATTCTTGCCACCGATAATCAATATTAACTAGGGCTAACGAGAATTTATTATGCAATTACACACAAAGAGAGATTTCGTTGTGCTTTTGGTTTAAATTAGACCTTTAGATTAACCAAAGGAAATCACGCCCAGTCGATGAGGATATCAGGCGACACATCATTTACCATAAGTACTCGGATAATTCAAATGTTTTTTGTTCCTGTCCCTAAATCTGGCTCCAATGTTGAAATACCTGAGGGGAACTAGAACTGGAAAGGTGCACAAAAATAATGAAATGGATTCAAGTTTAATTTTTAGCATGACATACATTTTCATCCATCACTCTGTTTTGCAAGTTTCAAAAAAGACATTGTTTACACATGCACTCGAAATTCTCGAATCGCATGATTTTATACATGTATTCATTATCGAACAACATGTGGTCACGATCACGAAGTATAGCTTAGAAATATTTTCAAATTTCTTAAATTTTTTAATCCATCGCTTTGTATTCACTGGTCAGTGCCCCGCCATCAGAGCCATGATTGGCTGCATGCCTGTCCCCATGTTTTGCAAAACAGTCCGATCACATATGGCGCTAATCTAATTTTTTCGATCTAGTGTACAAAACACAATGGCCTACGCCTGGTGCATTTTGAGCAGGTCCATTTTCCTCCAACAATCAAAATTCAAGGACGAAATGCACGATTTTATTCTTTCCATTTTCTTGGAGGCGATTACGCGTGTACAATAAGCCAGAGGATTGAAAACGCCAGGGGTCTCTGGAGCTTCGTTTCCAAAGAAGTACATGTAGACTGCTGAGAACGGGATGCAGTTATAAACTGGATGAAATGGAAAATATGAATTTGGCTGAAATGAAAAATAAATAAATAATGATTGCGATTGCGTTTCCGTTCTGGAACGCCTCGCTTTCGATCCAATGACACGTGGCCTCGCGTAAAGGCAATGAATTCTGATTTTGGTGGAATATTTTCCTGAGCGTCCAAATACCTTCCAGACCGATATCGTACTTATAAATTCAGGTTTTATAGTCTTTTGAGTGCTGCTTTGATCAACTGCAATGGGTTTTATGGCGAATATCAGGCCTCATAAATTGCAGACATTTTTAATACTCGAATTTTGATTCTCTTACATTTTTCAAAAAATCCTTTGCCAACCACCAGACACGAAGTCTAAGCTCTGGGTACGCGTATCGATCCGTGGGCACGGTGAGCCATAATCATAAATTGTAAGAGGAAATGATATATATATTCGGTATATATGAGGCTTCCGCCATTGGAGATAACAGAATGGGTTATCTTCTTTTTGGTATTTTGTGCGGTTTCAAAGTATTTTAGATGTACCGTCCCAAAGAATTATGCAGTGTATACATTCGACATAGAGTTATATATAAAAAAAGATGTATGGGCTTATTCGGATTATGAAAATACGCGCATACGTTGCTCGGATAAAAGAATTTGCTGTCGTCGCCATTCAGAAAGGCAAAGATAATGAAATTTCATCTTGTGCCTGCATGAAAAGCTTCATGAAAATCTTCCAATGTACGACTGCATTCCCTGAGAGATGTTATTAATTTCTCGTTCCACTTTCAACATGGGAATCTCAAATAACGTTAAAAATATCTTGTTGGCTAGCTTCGCTGATACGTTTCATAAGTTTTTATGTAAACAGTAAGCATAAAAGACGAACACGAGCCTATAGAGGTACATGTATTCAGAATTTCAGACAGAAGCTTGTCGATTTTGCACACGTGACTTCACGTCTGCTAAAGCACGATTTGCAAAGCTTCTGCCAGAGTACCAAATATTTAATACTCCCCATTAGGCAGAACTGAGCATTTGATTGCAAGTTTCACGATTAATTTGCTCATTATATAAACACATTCAAACTTAATATTAAATACTGCCTTTAATATGCAAAACTCAGCATTTGGTTGCAAGTTTTACGATTGATTTGCTCATTATTAAAACTTTAAAAAAAACTTTATCAAAACTTTATTTTCTAGACTGTGTTGCAATTAGTTCCCATATACAGTCTAATATACACTAATTGCATACAGTAAATGAATTTTTATTATTTCCATTGAAGGTGGTTATATGCTCTAACTGTTACGGACGACTTTGTTAGGAACGCTTTTCAATTTTATACACATGATCCGAATTTCTGATGTGTTTCAAACTTCTTAATTGTCTTTATAATAAACTTTATAATAATCGCGAGGATTAAGATAAGAGAGGAATTAATTCTTATTCGGACGCTATGCAACTTTTGTAACGTGCATGTCGGTATCACGTGATCACGGTGATCTACAGTATAATTCGTTGCATAGGCGGAAAATATCAGGAAATGTCATACAGTATCTCCATTATCATTGCACTGACCCATAAATCTATAATACGTACATGCAGTAAACGTGCATTTTTGTTATCATTCTTTGAAACGTTGAATTGCAATGAAACGTTGGATTTCGAATGAAACTTCGAATTCTATAATTCGTGCAATTTTATTATTTAAACGGAAGAAAAGAAATTCTTAGCCGAATGAAATGTACACAGGGAACATTTGTCGTAAACAGTACTCGCAACTCATGCACTGGCGCCTAGATATTTGACTGTTTCTTGCAAGAAGCTGCAAGAGACGGAGGATTACTGTACCAGTGCTAAACTGTCACGTATGGCGTTCGAGCAAGAAGCTTTTGGTATCTTACAATGGCAAAAAGAAGCCATAGAATTCCTGTCTGGGATTCGAAAATCCGGCTTATAATACACGAAATCGCCCCTTTCGCTGCGCGAACCTTTCATGAAGTCATAGTGTGAGAAATTGGGGAAATTCGCTTTTTTTGAAACGCAGCAAGTTTTTCATTCCACTCGCTTCCATGATTTAGGAGTCTCTTAGAAATCCTGGTCTTTCGTTCTCTGCAAATTCCTGGCGTCTTTTTCTATGCGTTTCTATACGTGCGGTATTCACTAGCTGCTGACTTAAAGGCGTTACAAAGAGGACCGCGACATCGTTTTCCATTCAAAAGCATCGTGTGGAAAATTAGGCAGTGTTAAAAGTGTAAATCAAGTTACTCTCGCGAGGGGTGGCCACCCGCTAAACCCTGGGCGCAATTAAAAAAATTCAATGCACTGAAATGCATCTGAAGATTACGTAGGTAGAAGCAAATGTACTGGCCTGGCACTCAATTCATAGAAACTAATTTAGAAAATGATCCACCACTTTAAATTAGCGAGTTCGTAAACCAAGTTCTCCCACGTCCTGTTGAAAAGTATGCTCGCACGTGACCTCGCCGCCATCTTCGTGAACTGTCAATGTGAGATATGCAGTTTCAAGTTTCTGGACGTCTCTGCCAGTACCAGCAGACTGAGTGCCAGTGCAAATTAATGCACCATTTTTGAAACAGTTTGGGATGTATCGGTGATATACTGCGAGAGAGATAGTCGCATAAATGTTAGATATTTAATATACCAATCAGCTAACCAATAATAATATTTATACCAATAATATTTATTGGTATCAACCAATAAATATTACCCGGTTCATGAACATGGCCGATCGGGCTCCATGCGTTCGAGGAAGTTTAAGTAGTCTTGCTTCACTTGCGATATAAATTAAAACATGAAAATACATGTTCGTTTACTCATTTTTAAGCGAACGTTCGTTACTTTGTCATACTTGTCGTACTAATTTGAGTAATAATTAATAGGCGAGATTTACGATGACTCTACCAGTTTTATTACAGCTTTACTCGACGTTTCGACCTGCTTGTCATCATATGGAGTAAATTACATGCATTACTATACTATACATGAGGTCGAAACGACTATAGTAAAATATCTATTAAAATTGGTGGTCATCGTAAATCTTCCCTGGTAATTGTTTGAAATTCCTAACACTTGAAAAAAAATTAATCTAATTAGTGTAGTGTCAGCTTATCCTTTAACAGGGTCAATCAGTGATCCGTTATGAGATGTATACGTTGAAATACAGCATTTTCAACAAACATTTACATGTACAATAAAACCTGTTAAGAGTTTGGCTAAATTATTGCCCAAAAAAAATGTTAAGCTGGTCACTGTACACAGATGGTCACTATACAAATAATGCCTGAATTAATTTAAAATAATGAACATGTACACTGTACTTATACATGTAGTAAAAAACCACAAAACCAAAACTAAGTACAGTGTACCGATTCATCATGTCCATGTGCATTACATGCAGTATATTAAATTTTATTGCCTTATTACACATTTTTTTTTTTAAATTATGAAGTTTCCTTGTTTTAAATGCTTTTTGCTTCTTATGATCATGTTTTCAGTGATTTTTTCGATCTGAATTACACGATTGGCTAAATTATTTGAGAACCATGTACTCAAATAATGTATAAGGTGACTCGTCTGTTATCTGGTCACTTTTTAAGGTACATTGACAATGTAATACAAAAAAGACAACACACACTCGTCACTGTACACAATAGACAGGTGGTCACTATGCAGAGAATTTTTATGAAGGAAATGTACACTAGAAAAACAATACACTAAAAAGTGGTCAACATAAACAGATGGCCACTTTTCTAGGTTTTACTGTACGTAAACTTTCATAAAATACGATGGTAATTCACTAGGAATTGTGAATTTCACATTTTTAAAAATTTCCCAAGCACTTTGTTGCTTCCTTTTTCAAATTATAAAATCCTAGAGTGAGTATTTCATTTTAGACCTAAATTAAACAATCTTATAAAAATTCCCAATAGACATCAGAACACCGATATAGACTTATAGATTCTGGGTCTATAAGTGGTCTGGCCTAAAACTATCATTGAAAACGACCCATTCTGGATCAGCTGGGCTCGCTTATTTCTTAGAATGACATTGCTAATTTTGATAGATTTTGCGATCAAAACCCTACGTATTGTGCAACAAGGGTCATTCTTGGAGGAATTTTCGTTCCAATAGTTGACGCAACTATAGCTTGATCGTGTTTTTCGAGGGTTATCTTTGTTGTTGTTACGTCTTGCTGCGTTTCAGGTATTTTCGGCGTTGAAAAATCAGAATGAGAATTAAGGTTTGGAACATCGTGATAGTAGGCGGGGGGGAGGGGGGACTTATTTAGGCGTCGCATTCAGCCCTCCCCTTCCATTTAGATAAGGCTCGAATCTCCAGCTTTTCAAAAAAGTTTCCTTTCTTAATACGCGTTGTAAATTTCGATGCCAAATTCAATTTGAGATTCCAACGATCCATCCTCTTATAATAGCCATTTTATACGTTGTGATCCTTTTTTATATATATATTTTCGTGGTTTTATTGTGCCTTTTTTTCCACCCCATATTTCCACGACACAACATCACGCCTTCCATCGCTTTTTTTGAGGAATGCCACCCATTGACCCTTGGTTAAATGCAGGTAACACCTGCCGATTGATTCGTTAGGTGCGAAAACCTAAGCTGGGTTCATTGTCAGAAGGTATGGTCATCATGGGGGAGCAACTGACCACAGTTGCTTTTATTTCGATCGCGGACCTAATTCTTGGGGCTATTCACGCGTTCATCTAATGACTTAAAGAGCTGCACGTGCATCCAGCGATTTCGGGCCTTTGAACAGGTGAAGCTGTTGGAACAGCAACTTTTGAAACCTCGTGCTGGACATCGTGCAGCACCTGCGTGGCCAATGTGCTTGTGATGCACAAATGCATTCATAAACATGTTTCTAAAGGACAATCCATCGATGTGCAAGTCATCTCGCACAATGCCTGTACGCGCAACATCCAGTCTAAATTAACTCATTCATTGATTGTTGTGGCGTCTTCAACGTCGGGGAATTAATTAATAATATAGGTCCTGCGCGTCAAAGCCCCATATGTGGATTAGCGCACAATAAACGTTATTTGTCGAGAATTCAAATGTATTGTCATGCACCGTTCAACCATGAAGTAAGTGACAAATGAAGGAAAATGATGAGACTTATGCAGAGTATTGCTCATATATACTTTCTATGTCGTTTTGGTAAATATTCGGAAATGCAATTCATAATCTATTTTAAACATTCTGAAATTCGGTGAATTTCGGCATGTGTGTATAAAAAAAGAAATATATAGCGGATACGACAATAATCGAAGTACTCGTGCAGAAGCTTTACGCATTGTACTCTGCATGGAAGTCACTGTCACGTGTGCAAAATGGACAAATTCAATTCAACTCAGTACCGTATACAGTCAGCAAACATGCCATGCACGTGGTGGGGGGTCGAGCCCATTTTCAGGAGAATGCTCCTAGTGTACGTCAGTTGCGATCAACTTTATGCATCATTGTTAAGTTGAATTTCTTACAAATCTGAATTATTTCATAGGAAGATTATTCCATCGCCTAATCGATTGCAAAAAGGACCAAAAATAAACATCAGTCTTAGCACGGAGCTCGGTCAAGAATTTAGAATGCCTACTTTCAGAGTTATTATTAGGTATGAAAATATGGGAAACGAGATGCAAATTTCAAGGAAGGGTAAAGCGTTTAAATAATCCAATCGATAAAATTTCACTCAAGAATATTGTCGTTTTCTAGTCAATTAACGCATTAATTTTGCACGTGTGAGTTCACGACTTACAAAGTACGATCCGTAAACAGGAAAACATCTGTGATCCGATATTATTTGAAATTCGGATTTTAGTAATGTCCTGTAGGAGGGCTGCCTTACATGCTTATGTGTGCGTATAGGTGGCCCTGACTATCATAACGCGTACTTTAGTTCAAGGACAACATGGAATTATCAAATTACTGATTATATACTGTAATCGGGATATTTGAAGTAATCGTCTCATACTCATGTAAGATATGTATAATTATACGAGTGCCCTATTATAACAAAATAAGTATTTGGTTTGCGTTGTAATGATTGACTTTCACTGAAATAAATGACAAATTATGAGCATTAATGTGTTGTATCCTTGGGCACCAAAGATCAATCTATATAATTGAACATATTGCGGTTATTTTGCATTTGTTACAAATCGGTTCGATTTGTCACATCTGATATTTGTATGCAGACTACATCCAATATAAATTTTGATTCCTGCAGGAATCAGCATTTCCACCAAAGTATTCTAAAGTATTCAAAGTATACAAAATATGGACATCTAAATGGTTTTAATAATCAGTATACTGTATAGACATGTATACTGATTATTAAAACAATTTAAATGTCCATATTTTGTAAATGCTACATATTAAAAAATATATGTTAAAGAAGTAACTTTTAGTCCACACTGCATGAATAAAATTAACCCAAATTTGATTTATGTGGCACCTAGTCTGCTCATGGATATATGCTCTTTTACTGGGTAATGTTAGTAAACACTTTACAAAAAGTTTATAAAATATTGATTCGTGAAAGAGCTTCCAGTTATTATTATCATTTCTTCCCATTTATCTTTCATTTTTTTTTCTCTTTTCAATATGCATTGTAGCCCACGTAATATACAGTAGAGCTAAGTACATTTCTCTTAATGTACCATAATTATAGTGCAGCATGAGCCTTCGTGTATAATATTCCGACATAGCCTTAATTAATAATTTCTCGTTAATTCTAGTCTAGGTTACCGTTGGTAACCTGAAATTGGATTTCCATAAAGAGCAACATAATTAATATACGCTAATAAGCACTTCAAATGGATTATTAATTGGAATCATGACAATTTTTTCTAATATGCAAATGCTCACAACGTAATACATGTAGGTTTGGTCGACTTTCGCAATTGCCTTTGCAACTTTTTTCTTTTTTTTTTGTTGGAGTTAACATTAGCACATTCTAGTATTTCTTCTCCAGATGTTGGGCTAAATGCGGTGCAGATGTTTACAGCTGGAATGGCTTGCGTGGGCCCTCACCCTCAAATCTGGGTATTGCCTATCATTCGATGGGTGGCATTTCTATATTGATAGCAAAAGCTAGGCGCAGGGCCGTCTGCCTTCTCGAAAGTCAAGGAATTGAGGAGGAGAGGAAACACGATTTTCGTGATTGTTTTCTCAGGTGCTACAAGTTCACTTTGGAGTGAGTCACCACACAAAGTGCAGAGGCAAGAGCGAGGAGGAAGTCTCTTCTGGTTGCTACAGTTACCATGGGAGTTGCGCACTTGGGCAAAAAATGTACACCAAATTATAGGTTGCACATTGAATAAACTACTTCACCCCAAATATAAACATTTGAAATAAGTTAACAATCTCCTAATTGTTGCTCGGTTTCGGGGTGATGAATACTCAGACACGGGCCCGCAACTCAACCTACAGTACATGTATTTCGGTTCCACCGTTGAACTCTTCCTAGAAAGTAACTGGACATTTTAATACCTCTGGCAATATTTGAGCTGGGGTCGAAAAACTTACGTTTAATGGCTGTGAATTTTACAAGCTGAGGTGTGTGTGAGAGAATAATGCCTTTGGATTTTGTGCGTGCTATTTTCTCATGGGATCGGATTTGTTACAGGTTTTCCGTATGAACTTCACTTCCTCTCGCCAGGAATCCCATCTCAGTAAAGGGCCATTCAAAAAAGACGTCCGCAAAATATTCCCAAAATTTGACTCCCCCTTCCCACTGCACACATTGTTGTAAAGATGTCCTCGGAAAATGTTGGATATTGTGAAAGTTTGTCCTCGAGAAAATGAAAATGTTGCAAATTTGTTCTGTGAAAACTTTAAAGTTTGTAAGTGGGACCTGAGCTAACCACGTATGTGTAGAAGCATTCATTTTGGATTTTGACAACATCTATAGGGCTATACCCGGTACTTTGAATTTCCTCGACTTGTTCAAAATAAGTTCTTCTACTCTGACTTTTCCAGGCATTTTTGAGTTCCCTGACTTTTCCATGTATGGGGATACACTTTACTGAATTTTGCAATTTATAATTAAAATTTCGCGCATTTTGCGCTCAATGTCTCTTTTACCCTGGGAATTGATTTTATGTTGCACTTTTAATTTCAAGTGGACGTCCGGTATGGTCATACCCCCTCCCTCCCCCCTGTCCACATTATGTCATTGGCTCAACATATCCCCCCTACCCTCTGCATGAAGACGTCCTTTTTGAATGGCCCCTAAATAAAATTTAAAATTTCGTTCGTAAATAAAATCATTAAAATAGCACTAATAAAGAGATTTATTTCTTTTTAAAAACAACGGCAGGCTCTAATATAATAAAATAAGGATAACGTACTAAAACTATAATTTATTCCTCCCTCCAAGTTTAAAATTGAAATAATTTGTAAATTGATTTTTTTTTCGGAAAAAGAACTTAGACAATGTACATTTTTTCTCTCGTTTATTTTGTTTTATACACGTAGTATTGGCAGTGCTGTCGTTATTATTTTTAAAAGAACTGAAAGTATGTAATTTATTCATCAGAAGAATCCTTCGTTATTGGCGTAATTCCAAATTACCTTATTAGAATTTTTAAATATCCTTTTATCTTTTCAAAAACTCACTTAAACTTCGTTATATAATGCATTTTCGAAGACTAAATGTATTGTTAGTGACAATGAATACACGAATACTTGAATACATGAATTTATATACCGTATTTTAATTTTCGATTTTGGTTAAAAATTGTATATTAGAAAGCGTTCACAGAATTTGGTAAATATTTTTTATTTTTATTCAACGTGGTTAAGTTCACCTGTACGTTTATTATACGTTATGTCGTTATCTCAAAAAACTGTCCCAATGTGCTCCAGTAAATCAGTACTTGAATACATGAATTTATATATATTTTATTTTTCGATTTTGGTTAAATATTGCTCACAGAACTTAGTAAATATTTTTTATTTTACTTCCACATAGTTAAGTTCACCGGTACGTTTATTACACGTTATGTCGTTATCTCATAAAACTGTGTCCCAATGTGCTCCAGTAAATCAGTACTTGAATACATGAATTTATTTATTTTATTTTTCGATTTTGGTTAAATATTGCTCACAGAACTTAGCACATATTTTTTTATTCTACTTCAACATAGGTAAGTTCACCGGTACGTTTATTACACGTTATGTCGTTATCGCATAAAACTGTGTCCCAATGTGCTCCAGTAAATCAGTACTTGAATACATGAATTTATATATTTTATTTTTCGATTTTGGTTAAATATTGCTCACAGAACTTGGTACATATTTTTTATTTTACTTCAACATAGTTAAGTTCACCGGTACGTTTATTACACGTTAATGTCGTTATCAGGGCCTCTGAGAGGAATTATTTCTGGGGGTGCAATGTTTCTTACGGGCCCCATTCCTTCTCTATTTTTTAGGAAAACATTGCCAACATTTTTTAAATAGGGCTTAAGAATTTTTTTAAAAGTTTCGAATATTTACACGTAACAATTTTCAAAATTTTGCAAATGTGTCCTTGAAAAAGGCTGAAAATTGTAAAAGTTTGTATTTGTAAAAACATAAACGTTTTACAAATTAAATTGTACTCGGAATGAGTGCAACATTTTCAAAATTTGTAAAATAGTAAGGGTTGAAAAATTTGTCAAAAAAAAAAAAAAATGTGGTAAATTGTGTAAATTTGTCCTCAAAAGCATTTTGAAACTTTTTCTTGGAAAAGATTAAAACATTTAATTTTTTTTTTTGCAAATTTGCATTCGGAAAAGATCGACATTTTTTAAAATTTTCCTCGGAAAATGTTGAAAATTTTACGAGTTTATAGGCTACTCAAAAACGGTTGAAAATTGTTACAAATTTTTCCTTGGAAAATGTGGAAAATTTTGTAAAGTTGTCCTCGAAAAATATTGAACATTATGTAAATTTGTCCTCGAAAAATATTGAACATTTTGTAAATTTGTCCTCGAAAAATATTGAACATTTTGAAAATTTCATCTCGAAAATTGTTGAACGTTATGAAACTTTACTCGGGAAAATTTGCCAATTGTTCTTGGAAATAGTGGAAATTTTTTCTTACAAATTTATCATTGGAAAACGTTGAATATTTTGTAAATTTGTTGTCGAAAAATATTGAACATTTTGCAAATTTGTCCCCGAAAAATGTCGAACATTTTGAAACTTTAACCGGAAAAATTTGCAAATTATTCTTGGAAAAAGTTGAAAGTTTTACAGATATTACTTAGATAATTACGAGACTAAAAAGTGCTGGGCGGCCGGGCCCCCTGATTTTTTTAAATTTGAGGAAACTGTGTTAAAATGTTCCAAAAAAATTTATTGTTAAACCTGACGAAAACTAGGTTAAATCCTAAAAAATATTCTTACTAAACCATAATAAAAGTTTAAAACTGTGTTAATACTCGACCAGTTTACCCTAAGAAAAACTTTTTAAAATTCAAAACCTTGTTAAACTTATGGAAAACTTTGCTAAACTATAATAGCGTATTATTTAATTGTTAATTATTTTTACAAAATTTGCTAATTTGCATATTTCTAACTGGAAATGTTTTTTCTGTCAAGGTGAAAAAACTTAAAAAGTTATACTGTATTAAGTTGCTATTGCAGGAAATCCCCATGGACTGTTAAGTGCCATTTAACGGGTCCATTAAATCTTAGTTTTTAATTACTCCTCCTACAATCACTTCAATTTGGTTACGCATTTAACAATTATTTCGACGTCATCGAAACAGATGATTTAATTTCGTTTCCAAGTATTTTCGTTGACTTTTAAGTGACCTTGAGTTCACGAAACTGCGAATTTCGAAATGGCAATTAAACCCTTGAATTTAACCACCTGTTTTATGAGCTGTTAAATAAACTGTTAGAGTATACAATTTCAGACAAGAGCAATGTATTTAATTTTTTTTTTTTTAACAAGAACCTTTTTACTTTATAAAATTTCGATTGAAATTATAATGTAAATAATATAAAAATAATTATTTATTTAAAATTATTCACATTTAAACGCTTAAATTGTGAATATTTACTAAAAAAATGTTTAAAAAATGTTAAAAAAATGTTAAAAAATGTATTTAAAAATAACAATTTTTAAAACAATTTCAATTTTTTTTAAAAAAAAATATGTTCCCATTTTTCCATAAAAATGCATTTCTTTAAAAAAAGGAATTAAGTTCTTAAAAATGTAAACAGGGTTTCAAGTTCTCACAAAAAATATGAAAGACAATTTTGAAAAAGGGCAATTTTTCAAACTATGTCGGCATTTTTTTTTCTAAAATAAGTTCAAATTTTTTCATAAAAATAATTATTTTAAGAACAAAGAAGAAATTAATAAATAAAGTTAATAAAAATATAAACAAGGTCCCAAATTCTCAAAAAAAATATTAAAAACATTATTTTAAATAAGAGCAATTTTTCAAACAATGTCCATTTTTTTAAAAAATTTAAAAAAAAACGAAATTTAGTTCTTAAAAATATAAACAGGGTCTCAAATTCTCACAAAAAATAATCCAGTTACTCCAAATATTACAATTGTTTCCGAAATTTGTTTAGAATTATTCAAATTAAAAAAAATTAAAATTATTTTAAAAAATGAAGCAATTCTTCATTTTACTATATGTCCTAAATTTTTCAATTAAAATGCATTTTTTAAAATTACGTTAATTTAAAAAAAAGCTAAACAATGTCTCAATTCATTCCAAAATAAAAATGTTCCAACAACTTCAAATAAGACACTATTTTCAAAAAATTTACGAAGTCTTGCAAATTCTACAAAATGCATGTGATTTTGGCATTTTTACTGTAATTACATCTTTAATTGATTTGGATTTCAATTAGTTAACTTTTAAGTTAATTAATACTCTTACAGAGAAATACAGAGAAAACAAGATTAAAAAAAAAGAAAAAAAGATTAAAGATGGCGGACAATTCGTATTACTACAGTGTAACTTCAAGACTTAAAAATGGCGGACGTATAGCTATCACGTGACACAAATTTTCTGGGCTTTAATTTAATAAATTTTCAACTTTATTTAAAAAAAAAACATGATAAAAAGTACCGAAATACAGGGTTGCCAGTTTTTTATAGATCGGTCTTGCCTGACTTTTCCTGACTTAGCCTGACCATTATGGCAATTTTTCCTGACTTTTCCTGACATTTAAAAACATTTTTCCTGACCATATTTCAATAAATTGAAAAAATTTTAAATATTTTTAAAAGATGTACAAAGGCTAGCACAATTTCCGTTTCTTGTACAAATGTTGAATTTGTTCATCAATAGATGC
>JAQGBX010004871.1:0-14597 GCA_034698745.1 Megaphyllum sjaelandicum | reverse complement strand
GGTTAAAGCAAGATGTAACGTGACTCATCCGTTATCTGGTCACTTTTTAAGGTACATTGGCAATGTAAAAATTGCAACAAAAAAAACCACACACAATGGTCACCGTATACGATGGACAGGTGGTCACTGGTCACTGTACGGAGAATTTTTATCAAGAAAATGCACGCTAGAAAAAACAATACACCAAAACGTTGTCAACATAAACAGGTGGTCACTTTTCCAGGTTTTACCGTATTTGTATAATCCTTCCTCGTAAATCGGGATAGACGTGGGACTCGTTCACCTTTGACCCCTTGAGGTTACTCTACGGTCCCTCTTCCTGCACTATAAAATCGTACAGTATATATATTTATTTCTCGTAGAAATAGACGCGTGCCTCGGATCTGTGAGGAGCATTTTTGTCATCTTTTGTCATTTTTTTCTCGAACATTCATATAGACGATCGATAAGTCAGCAGCAGCAGCAATTTGACACCGTGGAATGTGTCTTGTATAAAACTGAGCCGCACCTCGTAGGTTGAGCATATACACTAGTGTAGTGTATAAGCGAGGTATGTACACGGTAATGTCTACACATCCAATATGAATGGCTCGCAGTAATTGCAACCATTCTGCCTCTGCTGCTGCGTGGGAAATTGCAATTTTAATCGTGTCTCAGCGACACCGTATAGAAGACCATCGTCTAATTAGAAAGTATAATTTAATTTATAACCGCCTCGCTTCTGCTCTTCGTGTTTCGATGCCTCCAATATTGAATTTTCCCCACTTTTTGACACGCTGACATTTTTCGCCAAAAGCGCTATCGAGTAATCTGCCAAATTTGAATATAGTCGCCAATTTCTGCCTTGAAAAGAAAACAGTTTGTGGAAAATATTTTCTGCGCATTTATCGGCGAATTGATAGGGTGGTTAAGGTCGAAAATTTGCATCCATGCCTGCGATATTAAAATTTAAAAAAATAGTACGCGTATCTGGATAGCGTGAAAAATTAAAGTAATTCAATTTAAAGTACTGCGCTGACCAACTCGGACGTCCGCTTGAGGAAAAAAAAAATTCCAAATAAAATCAGTTCCCAAAGTAAAAGGGAAATTGAGTGCAATATCGCGTAGGTGATGTGTTATATATTGCAAACGTCAGTAAACAGGGTACCACCAGTCCTGGAAAACCTGGAAAAGTCAAAACTTAAAAGCTTAGGGTTCATTTGCAAACTTTCAAATTTTCCCAGTACAAATTTGCAAATTTCCAATTTTCATGAGCATATACATTGTAGGCTTACTTGCAAAATTTTCATCTTTCCGAGGTTATCTTTCAAGTTTTTCCACGTTTTCTGATAGCAATAGACGTTTAATTTGTGCCCTTCTGAACATGCAGGGTGTGTCTGCTTAGGGATGCTAATATAGCACAAATTATCCGCGAGGCGTCAGCACCTACAAGGGAATGGAGGTCCCGGGGCTTTACAGCTCTATTGAATTTAAGCGTTTGACAAAAGCGCCATAGACTCACGCTGCATTAGGCGCCAAATTTAAAAGTTATTGGTAGAAACATTTTAGGAAGTCTAACTTCCAAAATCTATAATTTATTGAACTACATAATAAAACAACTTGTCAATAAAATCAGATTATTATACAGTATTTTAAACGATGAACGAACTTTTAACGCATTTATTTTGCATAACTTTTGAGCGAAGCGGAGTAATTGCTGTATAAAATCTACCAAGAAAATGATCAACTTCGATCAATAATTATAGGATATGACTTTGACCAAATAAGTGCAATTATCTGACAAGTGATCGGTTTTACATTAATGACATTTCATACAAATAATTCTGGCTTTAATTCTGCTTGGCCAGTGGATATGTGGATATACGCGAGGTTCCGAATTTTCGAGAAATCACACTGGAAAGTTTGTGATTATAAATGCGTCGATTATAAAATGGCAAATGCTGAAATCTGTCTATTTTCTCGATGGCAAATGCAGTAAAACCTGGAAAAGTGACCACTTTTGAATGGTGACCACTTGTTCATTTTGACCACTTTTTAGTGTTTTGTTTTTTCTAGCGTACATTTCCTTCATAAAAATTTTCCCTAAAGTGACCACCTGTCTACTGTGTACAGTGACCAGTGTGTACTGTCTTTCTTGCAATTTTTACATTGCCAATGTACCTTATAAAGTGACCTGATAACGGATGAGTCACCTTGCATCCTGCTTTAACCCCAGTGGTTTTCAAATAATTCAGCCAATCGTGTTATTCAGATCGAAAAAATCACTGAAAACATGATCATAACAAGCAAAAGGCATTTAAAACGAGGAAAACTTGATAATTTTTTCTTTGAAAAAACATGTGTAATAAGGCAATAAATATATTGTATGTAATGCATATGGACATGATGATTCTGTACTTTTTTGGTTTTGTTTTTTTTAATACATGTACATGTATTGCAGTCTACATGTACAATTATAGTGTGCATGTTCATTTTAATTTAAGTCGGGTATTCCTTGAATAGTGACCACCTGCGTACAGTGACCAACATTGCATTTTTTTCTTGGTGGTCACTCTTAACAAGTTTTACTGTAAGCTGAAACTTCGGAACCTCTACTTTTAAAGCGCATGCTCAAATCCAACTCATCGTATTGTAAAAGGCATTTCTTGTATACATAAATGTGTTCAATTACGTTGTATTAAAATTCCGATAAGTTTATTAGTTTGAACTGATTAATTCTGGTCTTTGTCCATCATCCGCACTGTCCATGACACAATTAAGGCACAATTTGGCGATTTTTACCAGGTACTTTTTCCACTTGGAGTGTTGTTTAAGACACGTTGGTTATTATTTTTTTCGGTCTTTTTGCATTACGGTGAAAAATAAGTTTTCCGGCCCGGTTAAACGTAGTTTCGATTTGACGCTTTGGCCAAAAGTGACCATCACGAGCGTGTGGTTAATGCCCAGCGTGGTGGTCATCTTGCGGCACAAATCCAGGCGGCATTATGATGCTTGCTATCTGGTCGCTGTTTCTCCTGGTGGCCAAACTCTCTGCCTGCAATGGTCTGAGAGAAGGATAGGGCGCTTGCAGAGGTGAAAGGCCATCGTCATTTTCACCGGAAGCGCCGTAACAATGGGTCAAGATGACCCCGTTCGTCGTCGGTTGCTTGGTGGCCAGAAATGGGCGAATAAGGCCTCTCGCATCTTGCACTAGAAATTTAAAAAAAAATTGCATGTATAAATTTCATGCAAAGATTTACTTTTAAACTGGACATTTCTCTTAGGCCTACCTGTTCGGTATAATTCTGCACCGGAAATGTCCCCAACCCCCCAATTCTGGTTCTGTCTGTGTTGTTTGTAACATTTAACTGCGCAAGCTATCGTCCCAGCAACCAATAACACAAGAGCAGCCGCTATGCCAACCCTGAAAAGTTCATAGAAAGATTTTTCTTTTTTAAATTAAACAAGAATTTAAGTTTTTGTTTTCAAAATGATCTGCAAATTTTGAGTTTGCTAACTCATAATCCCATAACCCTTTAATCGTTTTGATTAAAAGATTATATAATTTCTATCAGATTTATTCCCCCTCCCCCCCCCCCCTCCCTCCAAAATCGAAGTATGGTTGGTGTTAGGTCGTTATTTATTGAAATCATCTTTTAAAATTTGCCCTATGCGGAAGTAATGACAGGCATTTCCATTAACTTATTATAAGTCTGATATTATTTCTTACCAAAAGTACCAGGAATTGTATATACGATCATCATTTGAAGTTTTGCCCAATTCGCAGCAGCCTGTTGAGCAGCAATATTCCCAGGTGGCGTTGCAGCTAGTTCGGATATATACAAAATAAAAGACATTCAAATATTTTAAATGGAAAAAATATATTCTTAAGAATACATTTATAAGCGGATATTTACTGGTAATTGGTGATATCTTGATTCGACGGACAAAGCAAATAGGTGGCATTTGACATCTGAAAATATAGCAAAGAAAGACACATTATACATACCATGCGGTGTAATTTTAAAAATAACTTCTACATGTATTTGCATTATGAAAATCAACACCCCAAATTCTGATGTATTTTCTAACATCACTTCTGTTATACAAACGAGATCTGATATTTAATCCAAATATTCCACACTTAGCCAGCTTTTTAGTTTTCGTTTTTGTTAACTCAGTTTTTTTTTACTCAACTTTATTTTTTTAATAATACAAATATTGGATTAAATCAATAGAGAAGTTTTCTTGAAATACGAATGCTATCTGGTTATTACCATATTGGTTTAACCTTATCGAATGAGTTGTCAAATTGCTCTATATACTTTTTTAATTTTTCTCCATTTATAAAATGCAAATTTTGGATGAGGCCGTTTATGATTTCATAAAGGCACATTTAATGAAACCCTGCGTTGGAAAGTTATTTTCCTGAACTGAAAAATAAACGAATAAATACCAAAAAAAGTGGAAAAGTAAATTCACTTTGGAAAATATTCATTTAACTTTGAAAATGCAACATTGCGGGTTTACTTAGATACGAAATTCGGCGGGTCACCATTTTTGACCTCGGTTATGAGGCGTCCATTTAGGTTTCCCCCTATAATTCGATCCCATTTACGTGGAGCCATTATGGATTGTCGATATAATTATTGCTGGTTGGGAACGTTACTTGTAAACTCGTTTTATAGCCTTTTTCTTTCTGCTATTTAATATTGATTTCTACGTAGCGCTGGACACCAGGTGGCATTTGATAACCCAGTTTATTCTAACGAAACTAACTACGTCCCTAGAGCCTGAATCCAAGGCTGTTGTTTGCATCGATCGATCTAAGCTATTTTCAGAATAAATTAATTCCATTTGTTTATTCGTTCGCTAGTTTTCAAAGGCGTTTTGTACCGAAACTGAGAAGGGTATGACGTAAATTTTTAATGGGACCCAAAGGACAATATTTGCGATTCAAGTTTTAAAAGACTACTTATGGAGAGTTTTTCTCATAAATCATTAGTCTGCATAATTTATAACAGAACATAATATAATTCATTAATATTAATACATTAATATCATTATCAAAATGTTATACTTCGCGAACAGCTTGTTCGCGAGGTATGTTTTTGTTTTTGAGGGTTTTCTTTTTTTTTTTGCATTTGGTGGGAATTTTGGAAAAAAAAATATTGAAAAAAATATTGAAATATTCAACGAAATGACCAACTTTGAGTCAACGATTACAATTTTCTTTAATTTTCAAAGTTGATTTTAAATTGGAAAATGAATTTATCATTTCCAAAATATTAAGAATAACAAACAGATTCGTACTTCTGGTCCTTCTTTGTGAGGGTTATTAGACAGTGGAATAACCTCCCCAAGAACAGCATGCACCTTCAGGATGTTTAGTTATTGGTTGGAAACATCTTGCAGACCATATCGGGAGTGTCAGCTTAGTAGGGTTCCTCCTGCAACTGGCAATTCCCCCTACCACATGGCATTTACTTGCTGAATGGGTACCGAATTGAATTGAATTTGCCATACTCGCAATACTAGTTGCATTATAGAATAATATTTTCAAAATTTACCAAAAGTAATTTTTAACCAAAAAAAAAATTCTTGTCTTAGACAATTAAGTGAAACACGTATTCACTTTAAATCTAATCGCAATACTTTAGAATCAAATTTGTAAATGTACTCATGAACTGAACGTTACAACTTTTACAGTTTGTTTGTATTCGTAGTTTTCAAACTATTTAACGTACCATCAATCAATGATCAAGTGTTCTCAAATTAATATTTTGTAAATTTATAATACTGTTTTGCCATACAGTTGACTTACCTGTCCGACGAATATGAAGCACAACACATAAATTCCCAGAATGAAATTCCGCAGCGGTCGAAAATATTCGTAAATTCGGCAGAAACGTGTATGTTCATATGCCATGTTTTCGTCCATTCACCAATTCGGGCTAGTCATAAATCTACCTGACATTTACGGGTGGATTTTGCGACTGAATTGCCGTAAAAATCCTCGAATTTGAGCCATTTTTCAGTTTGTCTTCCTAAATGATGCATCGCGGTTATTTAGTTGACCAGGTCAAAAGGTCTTTACCCCTGTTCTCAGTAGCCTAGCTGCTTCGGGGGGGGAAGCTGGAAAACCGTTTTGACCGGTGTCCAGCCCGTGCTCGTGGACTGCGTTACCGAGACTGTATAAGCTAGGCCGCTTACCGTATATATTTACAAAGTGGGAAGAGTCAACAGTGCAATTTTCCATATATTGATTTAGTCGTTGCTATGAGAAATCATAATTTCTATTGACAAGGAATAACGAATGGAGCAAAATGAGCTACACTGGGGATAAATAAAGGAAATATATCGAATAAACAGTATGACTTTTTCGGTCTGCGAAAGTCGAGGAAAATGATTGGGTAAAGGAAAAGCAGAAAAAGTGATTTGATGTCGTGAGGATGAATTTCGAGATGAATTTCAGGTTATCTGACCGTGAAACTTGTTGATACAGTTGTACTTGTTTACGAGCTACGGTATATTTATTAAGGTAATTAGAGAGGTGCGAAAATGTTATTCATTTTCAGTTTTGTATACTGGCTACTTTGACCAGAAGCTAGAGTGATGCGGAAACCAGTACTGTATTTAATAAGGGGCCATTCAAAAAAGACGTCCTCATTTAGGGGGTGGGGGGATAGGTTATAAGTTCATTGACACAATGTGGACAGGGCCAGGGAGAGGGGTGGGACCAACTCGGACGTCCACTCTATAAAAAAAAATGCGAATTAAAATGGAAATTGAGCACAATATGGCATAAGTGGGTTATAAATTGCAAAATTCAGTACACCGCTAGGGTAACCACAGTCCTGGAGAACCTGGAAAAGTCAGGGAACTTAAAATATCCGGATCCATTTGCAAACTTTCAAATATTCCCAGTTCAAATTGTCAAAATTTTACTTTTTCTCGAGCATAAACTTGGAAAATTTGCAACCTTTTCAGAGTACAAGATTTACGTTTTCAGAGTACAAATTTGCAAAACTTTAAAACTTTTCCGAATACAATATTTTTTTAGTTTCGGACATTCGTCCGGGGTGGTCCTTATTGACCGGACACAATTCGGACAGGGGGTAAGAGGGAGTCCGATTTTGGAATAACTTTTGAGGATGCCCTTTTTGAATGGCCCCTAAAATGAAAAAGAAAAAGCATCGTCGAATTTATTTTCATTAGAACGTAATTGTTCATTGTAATGTTTTTATACAAGGTAGCAGTAAAAACATAAAAACTTAAAATTCATTGTCAAGGCGACTTTGCTCACAATTTTATCAAACTGCAAAGCCTTTGTTTTTTCTGAAACTTACGAATCGGGCTAGGGCCTAGGCAGCAATAAAGCAACTGAATGGTGCAAAGGTAAAATATACCGTAGTCACTTTTGGTAATGATGTTGTCAAAATAACACAATTTTAAAAATTGGATCTTTATTTTGTCCCACTCTCGGCATTTATCATTTCGTATACAATGAGAGTCGACAGCATATACATTGTTATTGTTTATTGTTTGTGTTGATGAGAGGCAGTTTTTCATCGACTTCCACCGCCGTTGTTGAACGATTGCTTTGAAACTCTGAGGATTAAACGAAGTTTTATTAGGGGTAATAATCATGTCAATTTTATTTAAACGTAAAGTTCACCCACCTCGTTCGTGTTTAGTCGATCCACCGAAATTGGCCGGAATTAGGAATATAATGGCGAGCGAGCAAAGACCAGCCATGGTCGTCAGTACGTAAATCATTACACTTCGATAATACCAATAGCATTTAGATTGACAATGAACTCTGCAAATTAAAGAAAATGCCTCGCAGTTGATAAGACGTGACATTTAAAGTAGGAACGCGTAGGCGTTCGCGAGAGGGGGGGAAATCATCAATAATTCAAGAAGCTCATCCGTTATTAACTGCTCTATTTTTGGGTCGTGCAATGTTTATGACCAACATGGCTTTCTGAAAATATCTTTTGTTTTCGCCTTTTCTGAAGTGATGTCCCTGACAATCCAGGTCATACCGGAAATATTACACACGCACGCAGAAGTTAGTTTTTTTCTATTTTTTTATAACTACGTATATCTTATGATAGGCGTTGGCACTTACTGGTATACGTATTGAATAATGGCCACTGCAAAACCATTGGCCAGTTTCTCGGTAGCGCTTAATATTCCGTAGACAAATGCAGCGGAGGACTGTAAATATAAAAGATTTTAAAATTGACGTATAAGACAAATAAGAAAATGAAATGTTCTCGTAGATTTCTTGAGAATATGAGGTCTTTCACTGAACAGTACTCTGGCAATTTTGTATTCATGTTGTATTTAATGTTTTTTTCTTCTAAATTTTTCGTATTACTTTCTTAGTTCCACTTATCCGTGATGTTAAACAGTTTTATTCGAACGAATTACCACATTTTCTCCCAGAAGATCAGGAATTAGCGACAGTGCAATGGCCACCATTGCTGAACCTCCAGATCCCATTAAGATAGCCATCGCAAATTCTCCAGGGCCATTAAAATGACCTTGATTGTGAAGGGTAAGGATTCCAGAACCCAACATGCCAATGAGACAGGCCACGATGAAGGCTATCTGGAGGAAAAGCAAACCAAATTATTTCAAAAATAAGCAGCTCGATAGTATGCGGCGCAATCCTGAGACGCTTCTTTTACCTTTTTTCCAACTCTTCTATTAATGGGTGCTAAAACCAGAGTGATTAATACACCGCAGATCAGCATTACCATCGGAAGTAATATAATCATCACCTAAATTATAATTTCTCACGTTAAATTTGTATATAGTTTAGTTTTTAAGAATATATAATGTACGAAGAATTTGGTTATTACCTCGGGTGCACTTTTGCATTCTAGAAGATAGAGTGGAAAAAACACCAGACTTAAATTATCAAACACACGAGCGAGCAAATAAACTACCGCTACCTAAAATGAAATTTGTATTCAAAAATTACGATTATGATTAATGAAAGTCGCACCTATCGAGATTTCATAGAATACTCACTCTGTAAAAGTTTTTGTTCGTCAGCCACTCTTTCCAAGTTACGTGTTTGACAATTTCTTGAGGTTTTATTGATCCATTTGAAGTGGAGAAAGGACCTTGTTGACTTTGGTACCGATTAACGTTGGACTTTTCTTTGATTTTAATGAAAAATATAGTGGACGATACTAACCCTATTATTGTTATAATGATGGCGAGTTTCTGAAATTAAAAAAAACATCTTAAGGAAAATCAAAAATTATAGTAAAGTATACTATTTTTTTTAATAAAGATGTATTTTTATATTGTTTTATAATATACTAGCTGGAAGGCCCGGCCTTTCCCGGGGAATCATAAATTTACAATAAAAATGTATACAAAAATAAATTAAATAAAGTAAGTAGTTCAGGATAGAATGACTTAATTTTGAAAAAGTCAGGAAAATTAAACGTGTTAATTTTTTCAAAATCCAAAATGAATGCTTATACATGTACGTGGTTAGATCAGGGCCCTTGCAAAAAAAAAAAATTCGCAAATTTCGGGAAATAAAATTTCGCAAATTTTTGAATTTTTGAATTTTTCGATTAGCCCCTCAACGAAGGAACAATCAATCAAACAAACCCAGCCACAAACAAAATGGACGCGTTTTGTTTTTATATACATGTACTGAATATACCTAGATATGATTGATAATATTATAAAAGTAGGATCCTCTTAGTAAAAAGCAAAGTTTATAAGAATTGTGTCAAAGGTGAGTGTTCTTAAGAAAAATAGACGAGTCTCTAATGTAAAAAGTTATTTTGGGTTAAAGCAGGGCGTTTATAAGATGATTCGGATTTTTATACGAACATGATAGGATAATCATTCGACATTTTTATGAAAAATCAGAAAAAAATGGAAAAGTGAACAGCTACACATTACACGTAAAGCAGTCTTTACAGCGGATGCATGAAATAACACAATGCTTCGAAGTTTGATACTTTTACCGTTACGAGAAAAACCTGCGAAGACATCGTTATATTATAGTGCTAAAATTATTACACGAAAATCCAACTTGTCTTCCGGTCCAATTGTTCTCGCATCGATGGTTCCTGTGGAGTTCAATGTGAACACGACGTAAGCAACCCCGAAAGCGAGCAATTCGGAAGCATCCATGAGTGAACACCTGAAATAAAATACTCGTTTAATTTATCGATTATGATTAATGAATACTTAGGTTACTCGAAATCTAACCTTATGTTACTTAATGCGTCTCTTTCGTGAACAATGTTGGTGAGCGTTGGAATTAAGGCCAAATGCGATACTTGCACTGCAGCCCATCCAAATTGAAAAATAATGACCAGCATGATGATCATGATTAGATAAGGCAACTTGTCTTGACCACATCCGAAACAACCCATGAAAATCATCGGAAAGGAAAAGGCCACGCAAATTGTTCCTGCAAATTAATCTTTCATTTTCATGCTAGTTACAATAAAGATTTGTTGCACTGGCTTCAAGAATAACATTAAGAGGACATTCGAAAAGGACGTCCTCATGTAGGGGAGATAGGTTGAGTCCCGGACACAATGTGGGCAGGGGGAGGAAGGGGGGGGGAGGTATGGCCAACTCGGACTTCAACTTGATGCTGGAGGTAAACAGGTTACCTCCAGCATAAACCTTCAAAATTTTCCACCTTTTCGAGGACAACTTTACAAATTTATCCAGGTTTTCCAGAGGGCACATTTGAAACGGCATTTGAAGGGCACGTATGAAAAGATGTCAGTTGTTTAGTTCAGTCCATAGAGTGTAATTGTAAATTAAAACTTTGTGTGATTATCTCAAAATGCGATTTAAGTCACTTATACCGCTCTTTTTCAAATTAGCAATATTTTCCACGTTTTTCCAAGTAGGCCTACAAATCTTCAACATTTTCAACTGTTTTCGAGTACAGATTTCTAAAATTTTCGACAGGTTCCGAGGATAAATTTGCAAACATTTCCAACAGATTCTGAGGACAAATTGACAATATTCTCAACCTTTTCAGAGTACAAAACGTACGCTATTCGTGTACAAATTTGCAAAACTTTCAAAATTTTCCGCATATACTTCAATTGTTTTTAAGTTTCGGACGTCCGAATGGGGGAGGGGATGGGGTTCTGATTGACCGGACACAATGCGGACTGGGGTAGGAGAGAGTCCAATTTTCAGCAAATTATAAAGATTGGCTCATTGTAAAAATACATGTACAATGTAAAAGGGGGAGACTGTATCATTTTATCAGGTAAGAAGTATGTTGCATACATCATGTATAGTGGAATGATGGCTTTGTAAACTAAATAATTATTTCCTTTTATTTAATGTCCTTCGTGTTGAATTCTAGTTATGGCCTGTTCATTACACGTATTTAGATCAGGCGGAATTTTAATCACTACTAATTATACAGTCAACAAGTTTATTACTTTTCTGCCCATAACGAAATGTTGCAGACCTTGATGGATAACGAGTCTGGGAATAATTAGTAAAAAATGAAGCTTTTCTTACCAACCAAATACCATGATTTTCTTCGGCCACCCAGCGCGCTACAGTCTCCTGACCAGTGGTCGGACTCTATGCCAATTATTGGGGTGCACACTGCATCCACTATCTGGCCGACCATCAGTACCATACCCGCTAAACTGCTGCTTAACTGTGAAAAGTGTACTTATTAAATTCGTCTTGCTGCAAACATTTTGTTTTCATATTTCAAAAATACATTTTACCAACGTACTACTGTACGCTCGTACGAACGTGTAATCTCCTCTAAAAGTATTTGGTGGAAATAATTTATTTTCCGTTTATTTTGCATTTTATCAACTGAGTAAGGGTAACATAAGCTGTCTCCTCCTTCGTAGACATAGTAGGGGAGAAAATGAACTTTTTAAAACTTAACAATACATGGAAAGCATTTGGTGTAAGTTGTCTTTTAGTTACAGATCATTCAACCCCTAGGTATTTTGTGTATGTAAAGAGAAATTACTGTTTTTTGCAAAAGGGGACGTCTTGGCTCAACAGGGTAATGGGGCCGTAAACCCAAGAAAAGTAAAATAACCTATATTAAGTCAAGAGCGGTTTCATTTTTTAAAATATTAATTAAAACCATCGAAATGTTTGAATGTGAAAGGTGGCAGAACTATCAATTTAAGCATTTGTCAGCTTTTTTTTTACACTACATCTTCTGCCGAAAAAGCAATTTTACATCTCCACAGTTATTTTGAAATAGTCATTTCATTTAGCAATATATCTTTCAATTTTACTTTCCGCAACAAATTTGAAAACAAATCCTTTAAAATACACGGTTACTGACCATTATTGAACCCTATTTATTAAGAAGAAAAATGGCAAAAAACTATGAAAATGACTGGAACTTTTTTAATTTAGCCTACTTAAAGCGTATGGTCACGTGATTCAAATGACCATATAGACTACAGGTATAGACTCATTACCCTTCTGACCATATAAGGGTTCCCCCAGAAATTCCATTTTCAATTCCTAGACTTTTCCCTGATTTTTCCAGGTTTAAAAAAAAAAATCCCTGACTTATGCCAATGTGAAATATTGACAAATTTTGAAAAATCGACACTGGAAAATATTTATCAAAATTAACTAACGACAATTTTGAAAACTAACATAGAAAATATTTTTAAAATTAAAAAAATGTGCATAAAATTTGCGCTGGAAAACGTGAAAACGGTAAACGTGGAAAACTTTGCCAATTTGCACTCGCTAAACGTGGAAAACTTTGCAAATTTGTACTCGGTAAACGTGGAAAGTTTTCCAAATTTGTACCCGGAAAAGCTTGAGAATTTGGCAAATTTGCACACGGAAAACCGGAAGAATTTAGCAAATTTGTACACGGAAAACCGGAAGAATTTAGCAAATTTGTACACGGAAAACCGGGAGAATTTGGCAAATTTGTACACGGAAAACGTGGAAAATTTGAACTTGGAAAACCTAGAGAATTTTTCAAATTTTTCCTATTTGTACTCAGAAAATGGACCCTGAGTTAACTATGTGGAAGTATTAATTTTGAATCGCCATGACTGCGTTGAATTTCCCAGAATTTTTCATAATAAGCCATTCTTCCCTGACTTTTTAGGTATAAAAACAGGTATGGTCCCATAACCCCACTCTCCCCTACGAAAATACTCAATAGGTTTTGAAAATATCATCTCTAATTAGAAATCGAAGTTACGAGTGTATAAAGAAATCTCGTAAAACTTTTCCTCCTGTATAATTTTTAATTTTGAATCATCTCTGATAAATTTCTTTAAAATTGACGTAAAATAGTGAATTAATTTCATTACCTTAATAGTATTTTGTAGATAAATGAGCAAGTAGGTGAACCAAATAATCGAGCACAAACTATTGAATGTGTGTCCGAGGGCGTAGAAAATTTTCCTCATGTGGGTCATCGGAGGATGCGTCCTGGTCATCAGAGGGCTGGAGGGAACAGCCACAGAATCCAACATTTTTTCGTTAGTCACCATGTTAAAAATATCCAAATAAAACGAATTGGCTTCACGTATTTTTTATCGTGAAAAAGTTAAATAAAATGTCATCGTGAAAATGTTAAATAAAATTTAAAATGACGGAGCTTATTTGGCCAAGTTCTAGGCGGGGTGCTCCTTTTCCTTCCATATACCTTTTTAGGGCGGAAATGCGCACCTGGACGTAATGGCCAATAATCCAATAAGCGGAAGGGGTTTCTCGATGCCCGAAACCCTATATCATCCGCATTTGCTAGCTTTCTCTAATTTACATCTCGAGGATTGGCTTTCAACTTTGCGTTCACCTTCTCGATGTATTATTTCTCTCACGTACCTTTCCATCAATTCATTTGGTTTGATTAAAGCTTCCAGGCGTGAATCAATATGCGAGTGCTGTAATTCATTAATAGGTAATTAATGTTATCTATGGTAATGCTGGAAAAGCATTTCTCTTAAATGCCTATAATGTAAACACCATTGCAATTACTCTAACGTTTAAATTAACATCGAAATTGGTTTAAGGTTGACCATGAAAGGCTAATTTCGACGGGTCCATTTAAGGTGGAAATGTCGTGGCGTCCAATAACGATATACCTGTTGGAAACGATTTTATAGAGTTTCGAGGATTTAGTTCTGAGGAATTAATATACGTCCTCGATTTTTGTGGAGATATTAAAAACTAGTCCTGGGCATAGTTATGACGCTAGAAACCTCATTTTTAAAACAAAAATCAGAGAAAAAGAAGCCACCGGGATTGTACCACCGGTACAATGGTGACCACCTGTTTATGTTGACCACTTTTTAGTGTTTTGTTTTTACTAGTGTACATATCCTTCATAAAAATTCTCCGTATAGTGACCACCTGTCTATTGTGTACAGTGACCAGTGTGGGTTGTCTTTTTAGCAATTTTTACATTGCAAATGTACCTTATAAAGTGACCAGATAACAGAATGAGTCACCTTACATCCTGCTTTAACCCATTTCCCAAATAATTCAACCAATTTTTTTGGTTCCCGAGCAAGGTGGCTTAGAGGTTGGCATCCTCGTCTTGCATTCGGTAGACTCAGGTTCGATTCCTGGGTCGGCTA
>JAQGBX010004870.1:0-14599 GCA_034698745.1 Megaphyllum sjaelandicum | reverse complement strand
GGGGGAGGAGAGGGGCGCCGAGAGGCGTTGTCCCCAAAGGTCGTTTGAAGGGCCCTCGAAGGACACCTCGACTTGAAAAAGTTTTACGATGTCGTAAAATCGCGAGGCTCCAGCGCGGTTACTGATGAGTTACGTGAAAGCGCAATAAAATCTCTTTGGCTCTCGGATTGAATATGCAACAGTTGAGTCGAGCCATGGTATAAACTGTCGAGCCACCAGTGGGCACTTGCGCAAATGGCACTGTCTTACGAAACACGTGGTCTGGATGATGATATTGATGATGATGCGCACGCACTCCTGGTGCCAAAATCACACTCCCCCCAGCCTTGGTTTTTCGCCCGGATTGCCCGTCATTAATAATGTGGGTCGATCGACTTTTGAATGCAATATTGTCGCCGTTTTACGATGTACCTGTCGACCTTGGCAGGAGTTCACGTGTTTCTGTTGTCGTTTCTGCACCTCTGTGTGAAAAATTTGTGGGTGGGCGAGGGCCAGGGACCGGAACGAAGTCGGTTCTTGGCGGAGAAAAAATTGGATTTTGACCCGTGTGTGGCGAGAGGGTGACGAGCCTCTTTCTGTAAATTTTTAATGTAGTCGATATTTTTATAGTAAGTTGGTGTGAAATTTTCAAAACATGTCTTCTAGATTGCCATGTCATGGTGTAATTATTATTCTGGACTGTTCAGATGTTGATTGTGCATTTTGTTCTTAAAATCGAAAAAACTGCCATGATTGGTAGTTAAATGGAAGCACATTTTGGTTTTTTGTGCATTTCTTTGATTGCCGAAGTTATTTCCGATTTAATAAACCTGTTGTGTTTAATTGCGATGCATTTGTTGCGATTTAATAAACCAGTTGCATTTAATTGCGATGCATTTGTTGCGATTTAATAATGCCTTCTGGCATTCG
Source organism: Megaphyllum sjaelandicum (assembly GCA_034698745.1). Lineage (NCBI taxonomy): Eukaryota > Metazoa > Arthropoda > Diplopoda > Julida > Julidae > Megaphyllum > Megaphyllum sjaelandicum. The sequence goes on along the minus strand of JAQGBX010004870.1, from coordinate 13,690 downwards.
ATGCCAGATAGATAAGGATGCCGAACACTAGAATCTTTTTTGTAAATTATCGAAGGAAATCTAATGGTTTATATAACAATAATGTGAAAATGTCTTCCTGGCCCTGTAAGGTGTAGTTCTGCATGGCTGTTCAGAAATCAAACATGTGGTTGGTTTGTTAGCTCGAGTGTTTCTCAGTGTTTTTTAAAAATCTGAACATTAGTAGTCTAATTGAATCTTTTTTTATCTTCTTATCATATACATGGTGTTGTTTCCATGGAATGCACTTTTAGCTTTTTTGGCACATTCACCAGTTTGCTTTTAGCAATATGATAAAATGTAATGCAATGTTGTTAGCAAAAGCACTTGGCCATGTACTGCAAAACTAAGAAATGATAGAATGTAATTTGAAATTAAATCCTTAAAAATAAGCACCCCATTGTTCTAGTTAGGTCCAAGTGCTAGTAAGTTTGGATTATATCATCTTTATACATAAGCTGAGGAGGGGTCATAAAAGAGATGTGCAAGTGTGGATTTTTTCGTTCGTTTTTTAGCCTGGAGTTTCTAGGGTTCACAGAGCTTTAAAGTTTGAAGGGCTGGCAGTGCCACTTACAGGCAACAGCGGATGGACCATCAGTTTCTATGGAATATGTGGCACAGGAGAAAGGGAAATGGAGGCATGTGCTTTCTTTTCCCTCGCGATTTACCAGTTTCTTTGATCCTTGCAGATCTCTGGTTCGGGTGACCTTAAACGCGCTGCTGTTTTTGATGCTGAAACTGGATTTGTTTACAAGAGCTAACGGTGAACACAAAGGGAAATCTGTCGGGCTGCTGCGCCTGGAGTATTTTTAGCGTCTTCATCCCATCCCGCTTATGCTCATCCTTTTGGTTGCTTCTGGCGGCGCCAATGCCCCCACCCCTTTTTCCAAATCTGGACGAAATTTAATGTTTCCCGCTTGACGTCACCGTTTTTATGACCACAGAAGCCTTGAATTCAACTCTTTGCCAGTTTTTCACTGTCGAGTACAAGTACGGTATTGCTTTTTGAAGGCTCAGAGTGCACCAGTTGGGCCGCATCCAGAGTAGAGCCTCATTTGGTGCGATGAGCCTCTCTCGTTCAGGCAGCCTGCGTTCAGGTGCTGCCTTTATTCTTTGTGTCCTTAACTCTATTTCAGACATGTGTTTCCGGAAGCTGGCGATGTTGTGGCCCGCATTACGTCGCCCTCGAGGCCACGTCAGATTCAGTTTGAGTAACATGCCTTTTTTCTCTCTTCTCGTCCTTCAGTTCGAGCTTCAAAGATCACGGAGCTGCAACCCAGATCTTCGTGGAGCGACAAATCCGGATGCGAAACTTGGAGCTGCGCCTTCGCCCCGGACGATTCTTACTTCGCCTGGTCGTGTGGTAACAGGATCGTGGTGCTCGTGCCGTGGAACTCGCAGGAATCACGCCCGTAAGATACCCCTCCTTGTGAATCGCTGTAAATGCTTTTAACGTTACCCTGAAGGCATGCTCTCCGAATGAAGCGAACACATTACCTGGCATTGCCTTATAAAAGTGCGTCCTCCAGAGATTCTATGAGTCGATGTACTTGGCATTGCAAATGACCGATGAAATGGGCATGAAATAAATTTATGTATGAATGCAAATCCCCGAATTCCATCACATCCCCATTCTTTATCATCGGTGGATGAATCAAGCACCGCAAGAAATTCAGATTCACAATATCCTTCCGCGATAAGAAGGATGTTCCTTTGTTGAATGTGGAAGTAGAGAAAATGGTAGAAACTTCCAATGTAAATGTTGAAACTGATGAATCTACCCTTATGCAAACACTGGGTGCGTTCACGGTGAAGCTTATTCCAGTCGCTTGCCAACCTATTTCGAACCAGTCGCGTAGTGGTATTGCAGACTCTTACCTCTAAGCCACACTGGTTTTCAAGCGCCTGGAACAAGCTGCACCATGCCCGTACCCACTGATTGTAAACTGATGATATAGGTTTCAAATATAACCATTTTAAGGAAAATTTTAACTATGTAACGGCAGCGTTGCGTTCCTGGCTCGAGACGTTTATTAGCCAGAAACTCAGCGCTGCCTTTACATCAATGTACGGATGTCACATCTACGGTCAGGTTCCCATTGATTTTCCATACATGTAGCAGTATGCAAGCTACTGGGAATCTTCACTTGACAGGAAAATTTGATTTCTTTTATTTATTAAAATTTGTTCAATTTTTAACCCCTTAAAAATGGTACACGCTTATGGTTGTAAATGCTTATGGTTGTGAATCTGCGCCACATTGTCATGAGCTATTGATCTCTGGAAAGTTGAACCAATTCACAAGTTTTTCTATAATTATCATATTTCGGCTGACATCCAAAATTGCATGTTTGGCTATGGATTACTAGTTACTAGAAATAAATCTACCCCATGCATATGTGGACATTATTCAAATTTTGACACAGTGCCAAAGATTAAAAGCGCAGTATTTTCAGTTTGATAAAGGTTACAATAACAGTGACACCAGATCATTGGAATATTCAAAACCGACACAGCTACTGGTCATTAAACTATCATCAATCGACAAGTTATGAATATAATGTTTCTTTAGGCCTGCTGCTGTTTTTGTTTTTTCTTCATTCAGGCAGTGTTTTGCTTCGCTAACAATTTCGTGGATTAAATATATTCATGTAGGATTAATCTCAATCGATGATTCCACACAAAAAATCTACATGTATAATCCCCTCATTTTGGCTGTTGTATCCACTTTTTTTTTAATCTGATAATTGGGATTTGCGGATCTTTTGATCAGATCACGTACAATAACATCATTCTCAGCATGGTATTTGCTCTTTGATCAATGTGTCTACATTCATATTTTGCCCATATTGTGATTCAGGAACGTGGCACGTTTAATAATCTCAGATCCCAACTGTGCCGAATTCATTGTCTGAAATTCCTCGCAAGACTAAATGAATGGCGCGACATTGATCCTGCTTGCCATTTCAAGGTTCATAATGTAATGCCAAGGAATTTGGCTCGTAAAAAGTAAAAAAAATTGTTGTTCCTGTTGATATAAATGTAGGCCTACCATGTTTAAAAGAACTTATTCTCTGTAACCAAATACGAGTCTACCTTTCGCTGAAGGAAATTAACCCAGAAAACTATGGTTAGATCAATATGCCCAGCATGTTCTTAAATAAAATTCTGCCTTTGAAGAAAATAAGGAAATCGAAATTGACAACACTTGAAATTAACGGTGTTGCCCAATTCAAATTCTGAAAAAATGCAGAAAAATAAACTAATTATTTCAGCCAAATTGATTTTAAAATCAAATAATGTAGGTTAATTTCCAATTCGTTTTATTTAAATCTAGTTTTAATTTGTTTTGCAACCATACGAGCTCAAAGTATGTTTTTTCCAAATACGTATATGATAGTCTGAGGATTTCAACTTTTTTGAGTAACTAATTTGTTTAGTCTCCCCAAAGCGCATTGAAATTTTTACTGCAAAAACGTTTTTAGCATTCGTGTCAAGTTTTTGTTTTTTTGTGTTGCAGCATTATAAATGATGATAATGACAATGAAGTAAGGCAGACGCCAATTACCATTGACTGCGGTTACCTTGTTTGGGCTGTGGCGATCAGCCGGAGTGGCAGTGTCCAGGACCCACAATGCCCTCATTCGTCTTGGAGGCATTTCCAGAGCGATGGCGAACTCATCTTGGCCACTGGACTGAGCAATTCACGGATTCGGATATGGGACATCCCATCAGGTAATCATCGATCATCAGCAACATATTCTTGCATGTTGTCAAGTTTTTTTGCATGTGCAAAACTTTTGGAAGTTTTGTGGATACATTGAACAAACGTTTTATTAATAAGACTTTGCCTAAAGCTTCAACAGATCACCATGTTTCCAACAACTTAGGTTTTATAAATAAGTTTTGTGGAAATATTTTTCCCATTTTTTAAAATTTTGATTTTTCTAAACATGTTCGTGAAACAGTTACAATTTAACAGCTTACTCGCTTCATGCGGCATGATCAGATTTTGGACATCCAATTGTGCACTTTTTCTCCCGTGAAAGAGTTTTCTAGAAACTGTAGGATTCTGATGGTTTTATCTTGTCATGCACTATAGTCATGTGCTGCTGAGCAGATCAGCAAATGACACATGCTCTTTGATAACCATAAATAGCTTCGTATCACTTATAATATTTATGGCACTATAGCCATAAAACTTCAGACAGTCATTAATTATCTTATCTTCCGATTATGTCTCCCATGTGTAAACAGGTGTTGAAATGTAATAAATCAGTAATGTTTTGAATCATAAATACATGTATTACTACTTGTAATCAAACCTTGCGCGAGCCATGTCTTTGTTTTTCCCAGTTATTTGCAATAGACCAACAGTTTCAAAAGCTATCAGGAAAATTTAAATCACAAATATCAATATTTGTAAAAACCCATTTGCCTTATCTTTGTTTTTCCCAATCAATTTCATCATCAATAGTGTACATACATGCATTAACAATTCTGTTAGAATGTGTATTAAAAATTTATAGAAATGAAGGGATTGCACAAATATTGATCTCGTTATTTTATATTTTGCAGGAAAGCTACTGATGGAATTAATGGATCACAAAGATGTGATCCGGGACATATCGTTCGCTCCTGACAACAGTCTGCGATTGGTTTCTGCCTCCAGAGACATGACCCTCAAGGTGTGGGATCTACATGATGATGGCAACATGTTCAAGACCATGAAAGCGCATCACAAATGGGTGTTCGCCTGCGACTGGTCGCCAAATGCTAGGTTTTTGGTCAGCGTTGGAAGCGGTAAAGTGGTGAGTTGGTATTTCTCTTCAATGTTTAGTTTGGGTTTCACAATTTTAGGAAAAATTGTTTATCAATTATTAATCGTTATTCTTCAGAAGCTCTGAATGCAGTTTGATTAGTTGGAGTTTTAGGTTTAAACATTAGTCCTTTCATATCATTCAAATTTGTTTACTCTTACAGGCGTTGGTGTGGAACATGGAAACATATACACTTCTTCACAAGCTGGAGGGACACAATCATGACGTCGTAGCCTGTCACTTTTCTCCAGATGGTGCTGTTTTGGCAACAGCATCATGGGACACCCGCGTGCTGCTGTGGGATCCAGTGACAGGGCGCAAGCTCAGGACCCTCGGGTAAGAACAAATTCAGGGATTCCAGCTTCTCGTAATTTCTGGTTTGCTGGGTTTTGCTAAATTAACTTGGAAATTTTTTTCATAAACTTGAACAAATTCTTTTCCAATAGTCATCTTCATCCTCCGCCACGACCCATTTTTGCGAGTGGGGCAAATGGCACGTGGGTGAGGGGAGTGAATTTCTCCTCTGACGGATGCCACCTGGCATCAGTCGCTGATGATGGGTGAGTATTTCAGATGTATGATTGCAACTGATCTATTTTCGCTTGCAAGTGGTGTTAATTTGACCATTTCTTTAGCTACGTTCGTGTCTGGAATCTGTTCGAAGGATCAGATCCCGAGGAGATTGCAGTAGTTTCCAACTCACTTTGTTGCTCGTTTTCGTCATCGGGAAGGGCATTGGCTGTCGGGTGAGATCACGTTTCTTTAAAAGTTCTGTCGTACTATTTTACATTTCTTCCTTGTGGTTAAACAAAACATGGATTGTGTACAATCAAAAGTGCTCAGACATAGGGAAAAGTTTATGAAACTTGTTTGTGTTTAAAAAACGATTATTGTTGCAAGTATGTTTTCGGCTGTAGAGTGAACATCAAGTAACAAAGATATCCCTTTGCCTAACTCTCTAAAATCTTAGAGCTTTTAGAGCATTGTTTCTAACAGTTTGAAATTTTTGGAATGTCCAGACTAAGTAACCATGAGTTTATTCCAATGGGCTTTTATCATGGATTAGAAATAGTAAAATGAGCAATCAAAACGTAACTTGTGATGAACTTTATTTGTATATTTGAAATATAAAATCAAAGTAAATCATGCTCGTAATTCTATTAAGGATCTTATGTAACCTTTGTAAATTTGGTATGTTACCTCTGGTTGCCATTTTCTTATTTTTTTTTTTACAATTTTCCTCGTAGCACAAGGAATGGTTGCGTTTCTTTTTTCGCCACTCCTGTTCACACTTCATCACTTAAGCAATTGTGCAGACTGGCCATTCGCAAGATTATTCCGTCCACCGTCGTCTCACAGCTGGAATTGCCCAGGATACTGGAACGTTACTTGGCGTACCACGAATGGTAGAGAAAGTACAAAGATAAAGCTGACATTTTTGGCCGAGCGCCAATGCAACTAAGGTTCGTGTCTCAAAGAAACGATGCTCCTATTTTCGCTTATCTCGTCAGAATTGAGAAAACTTATTTTCATTTTTTCCCCCCAAAGTTTATTTTTGTTTTTTTGTAAATACTTGGACGTCATAATGAGGAGGCCACAAAGTTTCACAACGTAAAAAACTCTGTACTGCGATTCAGCAATGAGTGCATTGCAGAATCGCGCCGTGGACATTTTCAACCTTGTGAGCTGGGTGGCACTGTGGCCAATTGTGCTGTGCTGCAATCAAGTGATGGGGAATGCAAGCTTGCAATGGTAGTTATTGGCAGGACACTGTAGTAGCTGCTCTCTGATGGCAGTAATTATTTTTTGGAAATAAAGTTAGAAATGGCCACGTTGCACAAGTAAATGTTGTTGAAAATGATACATATATTGGTGACTTTATTGAGTTGAATTTCCTTTATTTTATCTTCTGACCATGTTTGTTTTTTAAATTGGTACTTTTTTATTTGGGAAGGTTAAGGAATTACGTTTCCCAAACAATCTAAAAAATAAATGAAACTGAAGAGTGTATAACATCTTCAGCGATTTGATTTTTCAAAACGTTTATTGGTCATGTGAATAGCACAGGTGTTTGAATACGGAAATTAAATATTTGTCCTGGATTAACTCTAGACCGCTATAATCAGACCCCAGATAACCTAAATAATTAAAATTAGTAATGTGATAAGTATTGTAAAACTTGAAAATGGCCTTTTTTCCGTCCTGTTTTATTACTTATCTCAATTTTGATAATTTCAAGTTTTTTTTAATTATTTTTTACCCAATGTAACACGCATTACCTTTATTATTTATGGAAAAAAAATTTGGGGGGAAAATAACATTTTAAAGATTTAAAAGGCCACGTAGACGCTTTATGATGCAAAACTCATACCAATTTATGTATTATTTTTATCGAGACTTGTTTTCTTGCATTTTCTGTTAAAGTGATCCTAAAAATCAGCGCCTGCAATGATGAAATGTCATGGTGTTTTGCTTTAATAAATTACCCTACTTGGATTTGATATTTTGGAGAAAAAAAAATTCACATTTTCGGTTCATTAGAACAACTTCCAGTTGAAGTTTAAACATTTTTTCAATGTTGTTCAGATTAGTCAACATTTAAAAAAAAAGTTTACTTTTCTGCTGACTTTGTGGACATGTTCAAGTGCCAAACTTTCACTAAATTATGTTCAATGCTGGTACTGATTTTAGGATCCCATAAACTTCTTGATTATCCAGATACTTTACGACTGAGATCAGAAATTTATACAACTTGCTTCAGTTTTCTCCTCAATGTTATTTCTGGTCACAAGCAACATTTTCCTAACTTTAAGGAGACGATTTTTGTATCATAGTGTAAATATTTTTGTCGTAAGGAATTACTTTTTCGCGATTTTGCAATAAAGTGTATATTTCTAATTTGTGGTGATGTTGCGTGTCATTGCACATTTTTGGATGGAAATTTCTATGGAAAAATTAGTGGGTTCTAAATCTTAGAAATATTTCTTAAAAATTCGAAAATGACCACAGGAACACTATGTATAAAGGTTCCAAGATCGTTATTCATGATGGTAAAAATGTCTCGATTACTTTTGCTGAGACGGACTTTTGGATCTTAATAACATGGTGGATGGGAAATGAGGTACTTGTTCTGCTTCCCAATTTTGCAATCTCATTTTTTGTAGGAAAAGTGGATCTCAGCGCATAAAAGCGAATCGTAGAAATGAAATTGGTTATTCCGCTTCATCATCTTTATGGGAACTGCTAAATGGTAAGTTTATGAATACTTTTGATATTTCTGGGAAAGTTTATATCGATGGTTTCCAAGAACAGACGATTGCAGAAAGAGGGGATTAAAAAAATAGGATTTTTGTATAATTTTTTTTTTAAGAAAATGATTTTCTGTGAAGAGAATTTACATGATACATGTACTCGAAGAATGCAAAACTCTTGTTAGCTGACAGATTTGTACTATAATTAAGAAAGTCACTAAGATTCCAAGGCGTTGTGTACCCAAAATTTAGTGCCAATTCCAACATTTTAGGGCGAGTCTAAAAAAATTCGCATTTAATTGGTTAGGAATTATACAATACCATGAATTTAAAGCTTACAGCGTTTTCCTTTTTATGAAAATACTTGTTTTTTTAATGTTTGTTGCGCAAAATTTCTGAAAAATATCTGGAACACGCATTGGTCAGCGCTTTGGCAGTAAATTGACTCGATCGTTTGCACCAGCCTTAAGAATATTCCTGTTATTTAATTTATTTTATAAAAATGCATGGTAGTGAGCCAATGAAATGAAGCATGGCCTCGTATATCTTCTGAGAAAACAAACCTTTGTTTCTGGGAACAATAGGGCTGCCAAGAACGCATCTAGTCTTGAGTGTAATTTACGGTAAAAAACATGCTTTGTTTTCACATCCAGTTTGACAGATAGCAAAGTTTGGTTTTCACGATAACGCATCTGGAACATATCAATGTTTGTGCAATAACATCACTGTTTGTTTTATAGTTTGTTAACTGAACGTACCGAATGACGATGCCTGGTGGCGCCCTCTGTGTTACGCCCTGTGCGAAGCCCCAGCGCCATCTATGTTGCGTTACACGCAATAGAGCATTTTTTGGAGAAAAATCTTGGTCCATATGAAGAAACTCAATTATTTCACCATCTTTAAACGCCAGATAATTGAGGCTTAAGTAGTTTTCTCTAAAGTGTTTTTAACAAATGGAGAAGTAACAATGTTGACGGCAACCTCAGTGGCGTTGTTATATTTACGAGGAGTGCATCCAACTATTTCTAGCACCAACACTTTTGAGAGAGTGATGTTTGTTTTGTTTTTGGTAGAAATGGTTTCTGTCGGGGTTTTCATCTGTTTCCGTTCACTTTCCATCTCCAGCGACGCCTGTTTTTCTTCACTCTGCTTTTGTTTCGTTGATGGGTTCTCTAAACCCCCTTCTTCATGGCGTTGAAAGTTTCGAAATTCATTTCTTTTTAAAAATTCTGTAATATAGACATTGGCGAAATTTGTGTTTCCTAGCAATTCTCCACAGACAGGTTCAACGTTTGTTTACATTCTTACACTTTACTTACGTTTTAAGAAAATCGATGGATAGGCGTGTAATGTACATGTACATGCATAATGGTGGTACTCAGACAGTAGCTTTATAGTCGCCGCACTTTGACAGTCGTCAAATCACGCGTGCTAAGGCTGTGCTGTTTTTAAACCAATGTTTGCATTTCATTTGAACTCGTGACTTTATTGCCAAAGAGCGATTACGTGTATCTTTACTAATTTCTCATGGTGCATTCTTTCTTTTGTAATAAATTAGAAAAAAAACTTGAAGTTATCGGAAGGATAATCAGAAAGTTTCACAGAATTTGCGTAGTTTGGGAATATTTTCATTCAGAGAAAAAAGTAATCTCTTGAGACTTTACAAAAATTGCACCATTTGTGAATCTTTTTTGTTGTTTCGATAAATGGTTGTTTTTTGAAGAAAAAAAAGTTTTAATTGCAAAAGTTGCACTTTTTCGTTCAACAAATGTGGTAGTTTGGAAAAATGTTTAAGCAAGAGAAAATTTCCTCAATTTTTCCAAAAAGTTGAATACTTTTTGAGTGAAAATAATCTTTTGAAAGAGTGGTGTAATTATTATTATTAGTTTGTGAAATTCTGTTTTTGAATTGTAAAAGTAGCCTATTTTTTTTGTGCTAAAAAAACCTGGAAAACGTGGAAAAGTCAGGAACTTGAAAACGACCTGGAAAAGTCAGGGAAGAATGGTTTATTTGGAAAAAGTCAGGGAAATTCAACGCAGTCACGGCGATCCAAAATTAATACTTCAACAAGATTAGCTCAGGGCCCATTTTCCGAGTAGAACTTTGCAAAAATTTTCCACATTTTCGGAGTACAAATTTGCAAAATTTTCCACGTTTCCGAGGACAAATTTGCAAAATTTTGCTACGTTTTCCCTGTACAAATTTTCAAAATTCTCTGGGTTTTCCGAGTACAAATTTCCCACGTTTTCCGAGCACAAATTTTCAAATATTCCGAAAAACAAAATTTTCTCATTTTAAAAAAATTTCATGCACTTTTTTAAATTTTTAAAACAAATTTCTATGGTAATTTTCAAAATTGTCGTTAGTAAATTTTAAAAATATTTCCCAGTGTCAATTTTGGAAAATGTCAATTTTTTACGTTGTCATTCATGCATTGGTCAGGGAATTTTTTTAAAACTTGAAAAGTCAGGGAAGTTGAAAATTAAATTTCTGGGGAACCCTTGATTTAGCTTGGAAAATTAGCGTAACTACGGTCAAAATTCCTCGAATTTTCGAAAAAGTAAACATTTGTTTTCTGACTAGCTTGTTTCTTAACAGTGTGGGTGTAAAAGTAAACGTTCTCCAAAATTGAAATTGTCAGTTATTTAGGATTTAGCACGGCGACATCTCGCACTTTTCACGAGAAAACATTGAGCCACACCAGACACGTTTTTAAGGCGAAAAGATGTAGTTTTATTGACTAGATTTTCGTTATTTTTTTTGTCTGCGAATGAAAATCGACACAATTTTACTGACTTTTTTTTGCTTCATTAAACTGTTCCATTGTTAGAGATGAACTTTTCTCGAAAGAGGAAAAAAAATAGAGATCGCTTATTACACGTGGATTGGAAAGCGAAGATATTTTTTTCTTAAAAAAGTAGAGCATCAATCTCATATAGGCAACAAAAATGAGTAAACACTTCGATCTGTTGACCTAACGGGCGAAACATTATATAATCTAAGGCAGCTCGTTTCTGTTAAATTGAACGAGAAACTGGAGTTAGTTGACCTCGTGACGCCTAGGTGACGCCACGTACAGTACGTATAGATGACTATTTTGTGACGCCTGCAGATGACCCCTCAGAGGGTCACTCGACATCCTATGGGAACTCTAGCAAAAAAATCGTCCTACTTCAATGAATTCCGACTGTATTTCAATACAAGTGCTAACTTATACCTTGCTGAGAGCTAGGAAGTCACTTACTAAGACTTCTATAAGACATCCGTTGTTGGGTCGAAACTGTAAGAAAAATAATAAGTGCTAGAAGACGATGAGATAAAAAATAAATAGGTTGGAGGCACTGGAGAGCAGTTTTCTGTACGTTTAGCTCAAGGATAGTCGTGGTTAGGCAAAGATACGCCCATTGTAGGAGGAGCTTGAACAGACGTGAGGAGCGCTGACCAGTGACGGACGCATCAAGGAATGGAAGGGAAATTGTAGAGAAAAAGAATCACGATCCATCATCGCAGAAACAAGAACAAGTATCTAAGAATCAAGATCCAGCGTCGAAGAACCAAGATCCAGTATCAAAAAACAAGATTCAGCATTGCAGAACTAAAATCCAAGATCTGGCATGCATGGAAATAGGAGATCCAGCACCGCAGAGTCAAAATACAGCTTCAAGAATCAAGATCCAGCACTGAAGAACCAACATCCAATATTACAGAACCAAGGATCAGCATTGGAAATGGAGGTCCATCGTCGCAGAGCCAATTTCCATCTTCAATGAATCAGAATAAGATCCAGCATAGATGAACTAAGATCCAACCTGGCTGAACCAAGATTCTGCAAGTTGAATTAAAATTCAGCGGTATCCAAACAATATTCAGCCACGAAAAACCAAGATCCAGCTTTAAAAAACCAAAATTCGAAATGTTGAATTAAGCTTATTTAGGCATTGATGAACAATTGCCCTAAGATTCCACCTTGCAAAACCTTGATGAACTGCAGCTCGCCAATGGTATGGGTTGGTCCAAGAATTCTGTATTGATGAAAATATTTTGGTTAATGGGTTTACGGGCTAGATTACTCCTCAAACTTTACTGGTGTCATGTTATCTCATCAGCTCGCGCGCCCTCCATATCCTGAAAAAGTCCAAGCTTGCCTCAAGGACTCGGATAACGACGCACTCTCCAGGCCATCGACCTTCTGCGAAGTTTCGACAAGAATTTTCCTGAAATCGCTGACTCAGTCGTCGTTGTCCTCATCCACCAGAATGCCCAGGTTGCGTCCAATCTGCTTGCACTTCGCGGTCACTTCCTCTTGCACCAAGTTAAAAGACATTGCGATGATGGAGAGTCCGAGAATCAGGTAGAAGCAACAGATGATCAGCTTGGCCTGCCCGGTCTCGGAGCGCGTGTCCAGGATGCCCGTGCCAGGAACCAGGTCGCCGAAGCCGATGGTGGACAGGGTGATGAAGCAGAAGTAAGCGGCGTTCAGGAACGTCCATTCCTCCCAGAATGAGAAGATCAGCGCCCCCAAGCAGATGTAGCCCGAGACGAAGGCCAGCACCAGGTAGATGGGCACCCGCGCCTCAGCGGCCATAATCATGTCGTGCAGGCGAGGAGAGCGCTCAATGTTCACCTGCACGCCTCCGTCGCTGTCGCTGGGGGCGCCACTGTCACTCGGAATTCGCTTCAGGGTGCCTCCCCCGCTGCCGCCGTTGTTGTTGGGCGAACCTCCCACCACGCCAACGGCAGGGGGCGGCAGGAGGCGCTGGTGTTGCGGCGACCCGTTGCCACTTCCGGTCTGGTTCTGGGTAATTTTGGCCTTGTTGGAGACGTTGGACTCCACATCCGAGCCGTCGACGACGGCGTCGATGGACGCCAGGGGCGGCTTAGAAGGGGGTGCCACGTACTTTACCGAGCTGTCGCAGTGCAGGGGGCGCGGCGAGCGGCGGCTGGTGCCACGGTGGTACTTCCGGTTGTCTCGGCAGAGGACGCAACAGAGACGCGCGTAGGCGAACTTGAAGGCGTGGGCGAACAAGTCGCCAATGTTGGTGAGGCAGAGCAGCATCAGAGGGATGCCCATCAGGGCGTACAGGATGGTCACCACCTTACCGGAAGCCGTCTTTGGGGCGATGTTGCCGTACCCTGAAACGAAATAATTTGGAGCTTTATTAGAACTTTTTGGTCCATTGAAAAGTGAAATTGGCAATGCAGGATGAGTCTTGAAATTGGAGAGCTGTTAGGGTCAAGATGTCACAAAGTTAGGGCCAAGATCAACAAACCACAAACTGGAAGAGGAGGTGGTTGTTCTATTGAGTTGCATCCTGAATTTGAACCTTGTAAGAACAATGGTCTCATTAAGCTCTTGCCCTTAATGTCCAAATTAGATCGAGTGTGCATGTGTTCCAGCTGTTAGGATAAACTGGCTGCTATTTTAAGGGCTTCAACTTGAAGATGCAAAAAAAACAAAAAACTATAAAATTCGTTCATTTTTTGGTTGTATTTTGCTTGGCAGAGCCCTATATACAAGCGTGCAACATGTTGCGCAAAACAAACTTTGGGGAATGTTGCCAAAAAAGCACAAATCTATCCAACCAAACTATGGTAACGAGG
>JAQGBX010004869.1:0-14599 GCA_034698745.1 Megaphyllum sjaelandicum | reverse complement strand
TTACGCTACAATTGTCCCTAAAAATTTTGCCATTGCCCCAATGTAAAATGGCTGTGGGCGTGGCCGGTGAACTCTCCTCCTTAAGAGTGTGGGAATATAGTTGAAAGGTTCCAATTCTAATCACAAAAAAGTACAAAATTTTAATTTTCATAATATGCATGCAAAATAATTTTATTGCTCTTTTATTAGTCAATTTTGAAAAATATTTTGTGTCGATTTTGGAAAATATGTCAATTTTTGACATTGTAATTGGTCAAGTTTAAATTTTTTAAAACCTTAAAAATAAAAACGTAGAGATGTCCTCCAGACAACGAACGACGTTTCAATGGATGTGTATCGACAATGTAATGAAAACTTGATGAATTTTTTAGAATATTACCGCAAATTACACGTTTATAACTAAAGTATATTGATTATAATAAATTTTCTTAGTGAGAGAAGTACTTTATGAACACACTGCACCTTGGCGTTTTCTGGGTGCTCCTTAATAATCGGCAATCACTACTATAGTAGCATTACGGAATTGCTGGATTGCCTTTATATATAGATAAAAAACTACCAGGGACCCAGTCCTGGAAAACCTGGAAAAGTCAGGGAACATGAAAATGACCTGTAAAAGTCAGAGAAGATTGGTTTATTTGAAAAAGTCAGGCAAATTCAATCTAGTCATGGAGATCCAAATTTGCATAAGTTTTCCACGTATTCCATGAACAAATTTGCACAGTTTTCTACGTTTTCTGCATGAGTATTAATTGGCAAAATTTTCCACGTTTTCCTAGGGCAAATTTGCAACATTTTCTGCGTTTAAACAATACAAATTAGAAAAAAATTGTCCACGTTTTTTGTATACACAATTTTTTTTAAATTCTCTGGGTTTTCCAAATACAATTTTCCACATTTTTTTGGCGACAACATTCAAAATTTTAAACATTTTTAGAGCATAAATTTGTACCATTTTGCGATTTCAAAATTTCCCAATTTTAAAAAAGTTTCCTGCAATTTTTTAAATTTAAAAAAAATTCTATACGTTAATTTTTAAAATTGTCGTAAGTAGATTTAAAAAAACTATTTTTCAGTGTCAATTTTGAAAAATATGTCAATTTTTACACGTTGTCATTGGTTATTATTTTCAAACGTGATTTGCCCATCATTCTTAACTTGGGAATTTTTTCATAAAAAAACCTATGCTACATGGTGGGCGAATTTCAAGCCATTATTGTAATAAATCCTTGCAGAAAAACAGGACACAATAAAACACAAGAGACAGTCGTGGCCGATTTTCTTGATGAACTGCCCCAGCATTCGCCAGTCAAAGCAACTTTGGGAAACCACGAAAACCAAAGTCAGGACAGCCGAGGCATGATTCGATCCCAGGTCTCCCGAATGCAAGAATAAGGCATTACCCATTCAGCCAACTTGCTCGGTGCTTCTTCTTTATTATATGATACCAATCAATTAACAATCTAATATCAAATATACAATAAAAAGAAGAAAACATTTTGTCGAGTTGGTGGGCATCGGCCATTCAAAAAGGTCGTGTATGTGGCTTAGGGGCTATTCAAAAAGGACGTGTGTCTTGTTCAGGGGCATTCAAAAAGAACGTGCGTTTGTGTGGCCTAGCAAGGGACCATTCAAAAAGGACGTGTTTCTGGCTTAGGGGCCATTCAAAAAGGACGTTCGTGTGACTTAAGGGGCCATTCAAAAAGTATACGTGTGATTTAGGAGCCAATCGAAAAGGACGTGCAAGTGATTTAGGAGACAATCGAAAAGGACTTGCATGTGACTTAGGGGTAATTAAAAAAGGACGCCATTAGGGGCTATTTTTTAAACCGAACAACGCCGGAATTTACCGCTAGCTATATATATTAATAATTAAATATATAATAAGATATCTATTGAAATAAATATTATTTGGAAATTATTCAATTTAACATATTTGATCTCGATTTTCCGAGTCCTTTCATAATGCATTTATAATACAAATTGTAGTGTGTAAATTGGAACGATTGTATTGTTTACTTCTTTATTTATAATGTGTATACTAACTTTGATATATAATCAAAAAATGCATTGGTATTTTATAATCCGGATCAACACCGTAGTTTCAAAACATCATTTTTGTTTGATTTATCCTGTTTATCCGAATTTTCGATTATCCGAGGTGGTCCCGGTCCACATTAACTCGGATATTTGGGTATACAGTATCTGTTGATCTTAACCCAGCTTTTCTTGAAAAAAAAAAAACAGGTCAAATTTGAGCTGACCAGTACTTTTTTTTTTATTCTCTGTGTATTGAGATGGGGCAGTGGTTCAACTCTACTTCCATTTCCCCTATAGCCAAAAATCCATTATTTTGATAGCATTTTATTCTATTTAAAATCGTTAGTTTTATAGTTTACAGGGCTCGACCCTATTCTCAGAAAATACGGTACGTTCACTCCGAATTTCATCATTTTCGACGATTGAGATACCTCAGGAAACTAAAGTTGGACTCAAAGGACAATTTTAATTGGCCCCAATATGGCCGCCGATTCCAGTATGAAAAGACAGTGGACGTCAATTGTTCCATGTATGGGTAGGAGCAAGTTTACAAATAAAAAATGTATTTGAACTTTTTTTTTGATGGAGTGTGGCGTATTGCAGACTCTTACCACTAGGCGACACTAAGACCTATGACGGTCTTAAGGAAATATTCTGTTGTGTATTACTCTATTGAGCAACAATAGGGTTTTTTTTCAATAGAAAAAATTACATGGCACTTTATTTGATAAATGCCATACCCAATAATATAAAATTATTTTTAAAATGTATTTTTATCAAATCTGGGATATACTCTATTTTTGCAAAATATGTGTAAATAGTATACAATTTATGTGGGCCTACTACAAAGTACATATATGTGTATTTGTTCAATAATCGGTAAACCCTTACAGAAAAATATACAGGTTAAACTCAAAGTTATAACTCGTGTAAAACTAATGGTTTTGACTGATGGTAAACTGAGAGGAAAGTTCCACTTCTCCACCCAGTTGACTACCTCGTAAACCATCAGTTGACCACGTTTTCAAATCAGTGGTAACTCACGTTTAAAAACTATGTGGTAACTGATGCCATACTGGTGTGATTATCGTGTGGCAATATTTGCGTCGTGTTTGTGGGGATAAGCCATTCGAAAAAGGGCGTGTGTGTGGTTTAGGGTCTGTTCAAAAAGGGTGTGCGTGTGGTTTAGGGGCCGTTCAAAAAGGACGTGAGTGTTAATTAGGATCCGTCCAAAAAAAGAGGTGCATGTGACTTAGGGGCCGTTCAAAATAGACGTGCGTGTGACTTAGGGGTATTTCTAAAATAAGCATGCATGTGTCTTAATGGGTCGATCATTCAAAAAGACTTGCGTGTGACTTAGGTGCTAATCAAAAACGACGAGCGTGTGATTTAAGGGGTCATTTAATTACATTAAAGTCACACAGACTTCAGGGTAATTAAATAAGGACGCCATTACTTAGGTCAATGTTGATGATTTCTTTAACTTTCCCCGGACAACGCCGGGCTTTACCGGCATATCGATCGGTATATGGTGAGTTTTTTTAGTACAGCCCAGGCAAAGCCGGGCCTTGTAGCTATTAATAATATAATATATACATATACATGGTGTTTTACAAAGTTATGTATGTTTTAATTTTTGAAATTTTTGACATGGGAGTAAACGGAGGTGCCCCTTTCGAAACACTGTCGTGCATATCACCACGATATGCACGACGTGCATACCACGTCGTGTAAAGGCAGGCGTTCAGCATTATCTTCTCCGTGGTGCTGAACTGTCCATATTCTCTCGACAGCTTCTCCCAGATCTTCCTGGCTGTCTGTAGATTCATTACTACCTTCACCACGCGGCCCGCGATGCACATGATGATTTTATCCATGGCTTTGTCGTCTTGGCTGGTACAGACTGCACTTATCGTTTCTAGCTTGGCTTCGGTGACTACGCTTTATAGTCCTGCGCCCTTGAGATGAGCCCGCATCTGCGCACTTCACGTGCCGTAATTCTTCCCATTCAGTGGGGTGATTTCTGACCTGGTTTTTAAAGTGTCGCCATCCATGTTTGGCTTGACTTTGCTGTTGTCCAGGGAGCACAAAACTCGAATCGCTGTCTTGCAGAAATGTCCGCCGCGGTTTATTATGTGTTAGCCCTAGTTGTGAGACTGGCCGCTTCCACTACGTGCTTAGCCCATAAACTGTTAAAATTCAGGTAGACATGTGGAAATAAATATATTTAATTTAACGTTAGTAAAGCAAACTGATTAATACAACAGCAACATTCAAAAGAAACCACAATGGTATAAAGTTAACACTTCTTCTTTAGCACGTGTTGGAGACCAATCTCCTAACACGTCCGTCCAGTTCGAGTAACAGAGGTCGAGATAAGCACCAATGGAAAGAGGCTCATTTTTTAAATCAGTCACCTTGCTGCCTGGGTGATGTGGTAAATCCGGGTGACGTACAGCTAACGTTTTTCCCGCATCATACAAAGGACCCATGTAATGCGGCGAAGCCTAACGGTGCCCAATTTACAAATTTGGTCACGGAACGAGAGCAACGCATTGAAAAATTGTACATAGTAAACGTACAAATTTTTTAAATGTTGCGCTCATTCCAGGAACAAATTTTTAAAATGTTTAATTTTTACAAATATAAACATTTTGCAATTTTCCTCTTTTTCCGAGTAGAAATTTTCAAAACTTTGCAACTTATTTAATTATTGCTTTTAAATATTTCTTAAATATTGAAAAAATTCTTAAGCCTTATACAGAAAATGTTGGCAATGTTTTCAGAAAACAGAAAAGGAAAGTGGCCTTGAAGAAACATCGCACCACCAGAAATAATTATTCTGAGAGGACCTGTTCACATCTTGGGTTTAAATCCTGGATCGACTGTTTTAACTTTGGTCTTTTTGGTATCCGAAGTTGTGCTTAGGCAAATGCTGAGACAGTTCCTATGAAAAGTCGGCCACAACCGTTTAATGTCATTAGATTGGTGTGTTTGATACAATCGAAATTCAGTGACTCTGCAAGGAGGTTGTTCTTACCAACAAATTTTTAATTTACTGAATATTTAAAGTATTTTTATTACTCTTTAGTATGCAAAACTAATATATGACAAAATTAATAAAAATATAATTGGGGTATAACCGGAAAAAGTAATTTTAGCAAAACTGCAATAGGGTACACATTCGTTGGTAATTATAATTTAAAAAATTAAATTACCGACCACTAGCGCCAACTACCGGGCAAACAATTGGTAATGCATATCAAATGATAGCTAGTACAAAGCGCATATACGTGTAGTTGTTCAACAGTTGGAAAAGTTACCGAGCGAGATAGGTGAGTGCTTAGCGCCTCAGTCTCGCATTCGGGAGACTCGGGTCTCCCGAAATCCCGAAATCCCGGGTCTCCTGAAATCCCGGCTCGACTGCCTAAACTTTGGTTTTCGTGGTTTTCCAAAGTTGCGTTTAGGCGAATGCTGGAGCAGTTCCTTACAAAAGTCGGCCACGACCGATTCATGTCATTTAATGGTTTAAAACAAACATGAACCGCTAGTCAAAGAAAGAACTAAATCAAGGAAATGTGTTTGGTAAATTTGGGATGATGAATGGAATCTTTAAATAAATGAGAATTTAATTATTTTCAATTCACTGCTCCTGCCTGTGGTGATCTTAGAGATTCAGCAAGGGAAGTTTTTCTTTTTGTTTTCATCTGTTAATTCTTCTCACTTATTCCTTTTTCCTTCCGTACTTTTTCTTAACGCTTTTATTCGCCCTTCTCTCGTTTTTAAGTCGAAACGCGATCCGCGCGGCCCTCTTTGTTCAATACACGTGCTCTACTGTGCCACACTGCACGCATTGCTACCTGCCTCTACACCGATATTTCTCTATTCCCCCTATTTAATTATTTAATCGAATTTGTTATTAAATTAGTTATTTGGTATTAAAATTATTATTAAATTCAGTTTTAAATTGGTATTTAGTAATTAAATTTAGTTCTTTAATTATCAGTTCTGCCAATGCCATGCTGCGCACAAAATCGACCCCCGAAAATAACACCTGCAAATGAGGTAAGGAAGTACGCAAATACGAAATGATTTTGAGTACCCCTATTAAACATTGAACAAAAATATTTTTATGAAAGTTCGAAGTATGTACATACCATATTTTAGCAATTGACACAGTTACCGAGCGAGTTAGCTGAGTTGATAGGGTCTCAGTCTCGCATTCGGGAGACTTGGGATCGAATCCCGGCTCAACTGTCTTAATTTCGGTTTTCGTGGTTTTCCGAAGTTGTGTTTAGGCGAATGTTGGGGCAGCTCCTATGAAAAGTCAGCCACGACTGTTTCATGTCATTTAACTGTATTGTTTACTACAGCATACAATGTTACCTATGTTTAGAAACTAATCTTAAAAATTAACTAAATTTTAGTGTCAAAAATATTTATAATATTTTTATTACTCTTTAGCATGCAAAAATAAAAAAATTAAATCATTAGCAGCAATCAGACAGACAAACAAATTATAGCAAACTGCAAATTCGACCTTTATGAACAGCCCCTCAAAAAGGCAGCTTTAACGTTTTACGATTTCTCAAAAGGGGTCAGTAGAATGGCTAGGGCCGGTCATAAAGGACGACATTCTGCAGACTGCAATGTATAACACATCTACTAAACGTTGAAAGGTCAGAGAACTTAAAAATGTTTAAAATAGTTATGAAGAAGTCAGGAAAGAATGACGTTTTATTTTTATAAAAAGTTAGGAAAATTAAATGTAGTCAGAGCCAATTTAAAAACATTTTTACATTATTCCAGTACAAATTTGCAAAATTTTGCAGTTTCTGAGGTCCAATTTCCACAATTCTTCTCATTTTTGAGTATACATATTTTAATTTTTCCCGTTTTCCGAATAAAAATTATCAAAATTTTTTACGTCAATTCCAAAAACAAAATTGCCAAATTCGTCGACGTATTCCGGGGACAAAATTTGCAAATTTCTCCACGTATTCCGAGAACAAATTTGCAAAACGTTTGACATTTTCCGAATACAAAATTGTCAAATTTTAAAAATTTATTAATGCAATTCTGTTTTAATTTAATTTTTATGCAGTATTTTAATTTTCAAAAATTTATTGGTAAATTCTGAAACATATTTGATTGTGTCGATTTTTGAACATATATCAATTTTTGACATTATCATCGGTCAGCTAATTTTTTAAAAAAAAAACCTGGAAAATTTAGGGAAGTTGAAAATAAAAGTTTCGAGGAAACCCTGAAAAAATAATGGGCTAAAAATACTTTAGTTGAAAACAATCTAGGTGGCGTTGCGATCGCTGGAGTAGCGTTGTCATATACCGTAACTCCACTTAGGAGGTTACGTTAATGATAAAGTCCACTCCATCTTCTGATATTGATATGCTTATAAACAACACGAAAATCACATTTTGCCAATGGCGACAATTTCCCTGAAGATACGATAGTTAGAAAAAAGTTTTCTTTGGACGAAAACATGGAGAGAAATTGAATATCGTAGGGATGTCCTCCAGGCAACGAACGACGCTCAAATAAATGTGCATTGACAATGTAAAGAAAACTTGACAAATTTTATCAAATAATGCCGAAAATTACGCGTTTATAACTTACTTAGCTTGTGCTTAATTATTTTTATTAAAGAGGGAATTACTTTATGAACACCCCTGTCCCTGGCTTTTTTCGGCTGCCCTTTGAATTGCGGCAATTACTACGAGCACTGCGGCATTGCTGGTTTGCCTATTTACATAGATAAAGGGTTCCCCCAGACCTGAAAAACCTGGAAAAGTTAGGGAACTTGAAAATGACCAGGAAACGTCAAGGAAGATTGGTTTATTTTGAAAAAGTCAGGAAAATTAAACGCTGTCATAGCGATGCAAAATTAATACTTACACGCGGTTAGATCAGGGTCCATTTTGTGATTAGAAATTTGCAAAAAATGATCCACATTGTCGAAGTGCAGATTTGCAAAATTTTTCACGTTTTCCATATACAAATTTACACAATTTTCCACGTTTTCTGAATATTAATTTGGAAAATTTTCCACGTTTTCCAAGTCCAAATTTGCATAATTTTCCTCGTTTTTCGAGCCCAAATTTGCGAACTTTTCCACGTTTTCCGAGTCTATGTTTGCAAAATTGTCTACGTTTTCCTTGTACAGATCTTTAAAGTTTTTCAGTTTTTCCGATTGTAAATTTTCCGGGTTTTCCGACTACAAATTTTCAGAATTTTCCACGTTTTCCGAATACAAATTAGAAAAATGGTCCACGTTTTCCGGATACAAATTTTCAAAATTCTTCAGGTTTTCCGAATAGGCTACTGATTTTCCACATTTTCCGAGGAAGAAATTGCAAAATTTCCCTTTTTTTTCCGGGCACAAATTTTTAACATTTACCGAACACAGAATTTTTTCTACCGTTTTTTTAATGCATTTGATGACTTGAAATGCATTATCCAATGCATTTTTTTCAAAATGAGCCTCCATGCAACTCCAGTTCTTTTTGTCCCATGGCGGTTCATCCTAACCAGGTTAATAAAACATGGCGCGTTTCAACATTTTTTTTCTTTATAGACCATTTACCCAACTATACACATGTACTGCACTTTATCTCGTCAACAGTTACCATTATCAATTCGATCAACGTCCCATGCATTCGATTCTCCACCAACCTGCCCCCCACTCATCCCGGTTGGGATTTGGGGAATGGAAACAGCGCCCCCTCCGCCATGGCCATCATCCCAACAAAAGGCAAAAGTAGGGGGAGAATAACAAAAATAAAACGAAAACGGCATTGCACCTATAATAGCCAGCCATGATGTTGAATTATCGATCCGAACTAACGCGCAATGCATGATGGGAAGGAAGCCCTGTTTTAGGCCCTGTTTCAGGGCGTCGTTGGCTGCAGCGCCACCTAGCGTCAAACGTGTCTTTGTTGATAGTCATGTCGTAATATGTCGACTGCATATTCTACTCAGTGTTTGCCTTCAGAATTAGAATGTTGTTACGACCCTAAAAGCGGCAAATAGTAAGTTAACCTTTAACCTTATTACACTCTTACGACGCTCGGGGCCGATTTGGGTTATTTTTTTTGGGAACTGGGGTTAATGGAGTCTCGGGCGTCGCTAAATGTGCGCATCCCGTTTTTCAATGAAGGCTGTTGGGGAAAGAGACGCTTCGGTCATGGTGACTGCTATAAGCCTATATGGTTGAATCCAATTTCGCACTTGAGCACTTTAGCACTTTCGCACTTTCGCACTTTTGCCAAATATTCCGGTTTTTTTTCGGAAAAATTTCTCCATGTTGTGATCGGTTTTTATTACCTCTTTTTGATCGACTAACGAAATCTGTTCGTTTCGGTGACCGTAATGACCATCCAGGATGGATGATGACGTCATAGAGGGTCATTCCTTTTGGGCATCTGGTCTTTTTTTTTCTTTGCTTTTATACGTCTGTTGATGGCGTTTATTAATTTTATATTAATTGGATTTTCTGCTAATGAATTGCATGCATGGTGCGCAGATGTTGGTTTTGGAACTAGGACGAAAATAGTCGACGATAGGGGGCGCTGCGTGCGAGCAGTGACGCCCTCACGTGGCTCGTTTTTGTTAATTTGATTAATTTTATCAAGTATACGTCATTTTAGTAATTAGATCGCGAGTATTTGAATATTGATTGATTTATCGTTGAAAATACACAGTCGAGTGACGTTGTCTGGTTCCCGAGAGTAAAACCTGTTAAATGTGACCACCAAACAAAATGCAATTTTGGTCATTGTGCAAAGGTGGTCACTATATACGAAGAACGCCTGAATTAAATTATAATGAACATGCACACTGTACTTGTACATGTAGACTGTAATACATATATGCTAAAAAATGTTAAGAGTGACCACCAAAAAATGCAATGTTGGTCGATTTACACAGGTTTTCACTATACAAAGAAGACCAGAATTAAATTATAATAAACATGCACACTTTACTTGTACATGCAGAATGTAATACATGTAGTAAAAATTCACAAAACCAAAAGCATACAGTAAAACCTGATAACAGTGACCACCAAAAAAATGCAATGTTGGTCACCGTAAACGGGTGGTCACTATATACAAAGAATGCCAGAATTTAATTAAAATGAACATGCGCACTGTACTTGCACATGTAGACTGTAATGCATGTAGTAAAAACCACAAAATTAAAAGCATACAGTAAAACCTGTTAAGAGTGACCACCACAAAAATGCAATGTTGGTCACTGTACAACAACGGTGGTCACTATACAAAGAATGCGATAATTAAATTATAATGAACATATACAGTGTACTTGCACATGTACACTGTAATACATGTAGTAAAAATCCACAAAGCCAAAAGCATACAGTAAAACCTGTCAAGAGTGACCACTAAACAAAAAATGAATGGTGGTCACTGTGCACGGGTGGTCACTATACAAAGAATGCCTGAAATAAACTAAAATGAACATGCACACTGCGCTTGGACATGTAGGCTACACTGTAATGCATGTAGTAAAAATCCACAAAACCAAAAGAATACAGTATAACCTATTTAGAGTGACCACCAAAAAAAATGCAATGCTGGTCACTGTACACGGGTGGTCACTATACTAAGAATGCCAGAATTAAATTAAAATGAACATGCACACTGTGTACTTTTACACGAAGACTGTAATACCTGCATGTAT
The DNA here is from genome assembly GCA_034698745.1 of Megaphyllum sjaelandicum. Classification (NCBI taxonomy): domain Eukaryota; kingdom Metazoa; phylum Arthropoda; class Diplopoda; order Julida; family Julidae; genus Megaphyllum; species Megaphyllum sjaelandicum. The sequence goes on along the minus strand of JAQGBX010004869.1, from coordinate 3,838 downwards.
ACAAAACCACAAAGGTACAGAATCATCATGTTTATGTGCATTACATACAGTGCAGTAAAACCTGGAAAAGTGACCACCTGTTTATTTTGATTAATTTTTGGTGTATTGTTTTTTCTAGTGTACATTTCCTTCATAAAAATTCTCTGTATAGTGACCAGTAACCAGTATGCGTTGTCTTTTTTTTTTGCAATGTTTACATTGCTAATTTACCTTAAAAAGTGACTGGATAACGGATGTGTCACGTTAATCTTGCTTGAACCCTTGGACATGGTGATTCTGTTTTTTTTTTTTTGGTTTTATGGTTTTTTACTATACGTGTATTACAGTCTACATGTATAAGTGTAGTGTACCTGTTCATTATTTAAATTTAATTCACACATTCTTTGTATACTCACCACCTGTGTACAGTGACCAACATAGTCGGTTTTTTTTGGTGGTCACTTATAACAGGTTTTACTGTATATTATTATTCGTAAGCATGTTCCTCACATTTTGGGGGCCTAGCTGATAATATGAAGGGATGCGAAAATAATATCATCTAAAAATTCAAATTAAATCAGATATGAAATTTATTTTCACGAATCGCCGGTGGAATATATAAATTTACGATAAAAATCAACGTGTCAAAAAGTACAAGTCCTGTTTTTATGATTGAAAATTTTGCAACATCATGTCTCTTAAGAATATTACGACTTATTCAAGTCGCGTTCCATCTTTTTTTTTTTTTTTCATTTCGATTGACCTATTTCGCAATTGTTGTTATCGCTTTGATTTCTTCGTGTACAGAGAAATATATCACCGAATTGTGAAGAGGCATAAATAGCGCTATTTTTCCCTTTTCGTACTCGATCTAGGAGGCTAATAAGTGCCTCGTAAACAACGCCTCGTTTTCTTACGTTTGCAAATGCTTCCATTCGGCCGCTAGGAGGCGCTGCATGCAAGCATCCACATATTGGGGGATGTATCCAGATTTGCATATATTGAGCCGTTTTTCCTCCGGGTTTTATCTACTTTTACGAGTTTGACTCTTTACGAAGAGCAAAAGGGCGTTTACGGAACGGACCGAAACGACATAAGGGATGCCTTAGGGGATGAGATAATGGAAACAATGGTGCTGCCCCCTAGCGACGGGCAATCCCTGTTAGCTCGTGGGTTAGCTGGGGTTACTCGCTTTAGGGCGCTAACGGAGTTAAGGTCCTGATGATCATGAAAATGCAGTGGAATACCAGGGTTTCCCCACACCTGGAAATCCTGAAAAAAGTCAGGAAGCTTAAAAATGACCTGGAAATGTCCGGGGAAAATAAGTTTATTTTGAAAAAAGTCTGGGAAATTCAATACAGTCATGGCGATCCAAAATTAATACTTTTACAAGGTTGGCCCAGGGCCCATTTTCAGAGTAGAAATTAGCAAAAAAATTTCACATTTTCAAAGTACGAATTTGCAATATTTTCCACGTTTTCTGAATAAAAATCTGCACAATTATCGACGTTTTTCGAGTACAAATTAGCAAAATTTTCTAGGTTTTCCGAGCACAAATTTGCAAAATTTTCTACGTTTTTCGAGCACAAATTTTTTAAATTATCCGCGTTTTAAGTTCTGGGTAAAAATTTTCTACGTTTCCAAGTACAATTTTGTAAAATTCTCTAGGTTTTCTGATTACAAATTTTCAACATTTTCCAAAGACAAAATTGATAAATTTACCACTTTTTTTCCGAGCACAAATTTTCAACATTTACCAAATACATAATTGTCATATTTAAAAAAAATTCAAAATTGTCGTTAGTTAATTTAAAAAATATTTCCCAATGTCAATTTTGGAAAATATGTAATTTTTTAACGTTGTCATTGGTCAGGGAGATTGTTTTTTTAAACCTGGAAATTGCAGGGAAGTGGAAAATGAATTTTCTGGGGGAAACCTGAACCCGGATAAGTAGAAACCCTATAAGTGAAAAATGATAATTACAAGACATTTCAAAGCACCGAACTTTTTTAAATCCGTTTTCTATATGTTAAATAAAACCCGATTTAAGTGAAAACCTCTTAATTGAAAAATACGGCAATGTGGCAATTACTCGCAAGTCCCATGTGCAGCTTTTGTGTGTATTTAAGACCGGATAAGTGGTAATCATGCCTCGCAATCTTTAGCAGCAGTCAGTACAGCGCATTTACTTACAGAAGGATATAGGAAAATTCCCGTTTTTTAGTATATAAAAATATTTGGCAACAGTGAAAGGGTACAGCTAGTGTACTTGTGTATAAATTGAAGAAAATCGTGCCTTTAAATCTACACTATTAAGTGGATGTACTGTACTAGTTATAGATATTAATCATTGTAAGTACATTGTTTAGAATTATGTTGATCAAAAACTTGAAGAAATTTTCTGGCTACTTTTATTGATGTTTCTACTGATCAACGTGTGCATGAGACTATTGCTAGGTCTTACTGCTGAATGTACATGTGTTCGTTATGAAGCATTGTTTATATTTTTTTTATCAATAAATGCTCTTCTAATATATTATGGTACGCCATATTTGACTAATAACAGTGAGTGCGGTACAGTGTACATGCACACGAATTCCGTTGTACCAGAATTGAACAAAATTTTGCCTTTTATTCTACCGAGCAAGGTGACTTAGAAGTTAGCATTCTCGTCTTGCATTCGGTAGATGCTGTGTTCAATTCCCGGGTCGGCTATCCTCGATTGTGGTTTTTCGTGGTTTCCCGCAATTCATCCAGGCAAATGCTGAGATAGTTTCTTTATTAAATCGGCCATGACCGTCCGTCTTTTCCTATCAAAAAAAAATATCGATAATCATAAACGTATAAAGAAAATTTCTGTCCACTTTTATTGATGTTCCTGCTGGTCACCACGTACATTTTACTGTTTCTTCTATATACTTTTGCTAGATCTTACTGCTGAATGTACATGTACGTTTATTTGTTATAAAGCTTCGTTTATTCGGTTTTATTTATCAATAAATGCTCTTCTAAGAGATTAATTATCACTGTATTTGACTAATCTCGTCAGAAAGTGATCTATTTGGAGGGCATCACGCAATAACATGTCAAGTGAAAAACCCGATAAGTGGACACAATTTCGATGCACCGTAATTTCCACTTATCAAGGTTCCATTGTAATCACAATAAAAGCAAATGGAGACAATTGGTTTTTAATGTAGTGTTTTAGTTTCTAAGCTAAGCAAGGGTCATAAGGGGCCGTTCATAATTTACATCTTTTAACATTTTTACCATTTTTTAACTCCCCCTCCCCTAGGTGAACATTGGTAGACAATTATAGTACCCTCCCCACAGAAATTACATATACATTGACTGCAACCCCCCCCCCTTAATTTCTATAAATATGCATTTGTTTTACATTCTGTATGCTATATTTACAGGGTCCCCCCAAAAATTTTATTTTCAACTTTCAATGACTATTTTGAAAATTAACAGAAAAAAAAAATGCAAAAATTCAAAAACTTAAAATTAAACTTGTAGAAGTATTAATTTTGAATCGCCATGACTGTGTTGAATTTCCCTGATTTTTTTTTTAAAATAAACCAATCTTTCCTGACTTTTCCAGGTAATTTTCAAGCTCCATGACTATGGAGCTTGTGATGACCCTGTGACCTTCGGGTCATGAGTTCATCGTATAGATTAATGAGATATTGAACCTTGCCCATTTGGAAGATAATAATTACGTAAGCATTGGATTTAAGGTAATAGTGAACCCTGTTTGATTATGGGAATGTATAGAATGCAATTGGATGTTGATATGTATCATTATGGTAATTCTAGGAATTATGTAATGGTGAACCCTGTCTAAGTATGGAATGT